>WSXT02037638.1:0-13472 GCA_011762715.2 Neuroterus valhalla
GTAAAGAACTAGAAAGATTTTATAATGATAACCGGAGCGTAAGTCAGAGAACCTACGCTCTCGGCGATTTTCGGTACCGAAAATGTTTAATTTAAAAAAATATTATTTTAATTCAAGTACAAAGTGGGCAAAAAGTTGAAAATTTCACAAAAAACTGCAAGTTTCTATCATTAAGCAAAGAAAATATTATAAGCAATCATGATAAATTGTTCACACAATTATTTTCTCAACATGAATCACTCATTATTTTATTCTAACTGAAAAGTGATAGAAAGTTGAAAATTTAAGGAGAAAACAGCAACTTTGCAGTATTATTTTGGAAGAAGATAGCTATGAACATTTAAAATTTGTTTAAACAAATATTTTTGCTAAATCAAATTAAATAATTACTTTCTCTAAGTGAAAAGTGGACAAGAAGTGAAAATTTCAGAAGAAAATCACAACTTTTCACAATTTTTCTAAAAGAATATTGTTATAATTATTAACAAATTGTAAAAATATATATTTTTGTTAACTTTAATTCAATATTACCTCGCTCTAACTGGAACGTTGAAAATAAGTTGAAAAATTCAGAAAAAACCTTGACTTTCTGAACCTTTTTTTCTAAGAAAAAGTTGCTAAAAACAATAATAAATTGTTGTAACAATTTGAATGAACATCTTATTATCATTACAAAGTTGTATTCCATGTATTTGAAACAATCTGCTCTAAAGAACCGCAAAAAGTCATAATTAGCGCTAAAAAGTCGAAAACCCCATTTTTCACTTATCGGGGTTTTCGGTGAATAATTGTGAAGAGAAATTGTGAATTTCGAACTCGATTCACCGAATATTGAAAATTCTGTATAAAATGTACAAAAACGTCTTTTTTTCTTAGGGGAAATGCGTGTTGAATTTCATGGGGCTTGCGCCACCTCTAAATATTATTATAAAAAAAAAATGCATTTATTTCTCCGTGAATTCGAACTAATTTCCGGGCGTTTTGCAAAAAAATTCGAAAAAAAAATTTCCTAGGTACGTCTCGTGTCTCACTTCAAGCGTTTATCAAATAAAATCGAAGACCACATTTTTTATTTTTTTATGTATACTGCTAACAGTACCTGACATTTTTGGTTCATTCGAAATTAATTGAAATTATTGTCTCCCTTGTTGCATCCATTTAACGAACCTTCACCAGAGACAATTTATAGCATAATTGCAAAATATATTAAAACACGGATGGTATAAGAGTACTCTTGAATCTCTCGTCTGCTTCCAACTATTAAAGTGCAGTGACAATACCTTCTGCAGAAAAATCGCGTCTCGGTAGATTCAATCTCTTTCGGCACCTCTTGAGTGGCGGAGAGAAAGCTCCAGCAGATTCTAATTGGCGAAAAATTAAAAGCACTCAGTGCTCCAAAAAAATGTGTCACCATGTATAATTGTGAAAATTACAGCAAGCGTTAGTACTTTTTTATTCATGTTCGCATTGTGAAATACAGAAGCAGAACGAAAGGACGGAAAAGAATATCGTCCACGCTGTACTTTAATGAAGTGTCCTCCGCATGTCTGCGTTTTGTTCACATATATAATTTTACTACGCTACAAAGTAACAGGATATACGAGAACGAAGGGAAAAAAGCCAGCCTTGGTGCAAACTTGACAAGCGCGAAATAGCAGAAAATACGTGAACATTTCCGACACTGAGCAATACTAATGTCCACAATTGTAAAAAAATAACTAAAAAAATTCGAATATTTTTACAAGCATTCAAGAGAAATGTACGGAAGAGTTGGATTTTGCAACAATTTTTACATCAGAGCAGATGTTCGAGAAATGCGTCATATTTTTTATCTATTATTACCTTTTTTAACCTCTTTTCAAGAAACATGGTCAGTGAAACGTGACCCAAGGTGATGGAAAAGACTACGAGACCATACTTACGAAAGTTATTACGATTCGACTGTTAGGAGAATTTCGTTTCCCCATATATTTTTATTACAAAATAAAATCTTTTTAAGAAGGCAGAATTGACGTTTTCGCAACATCCCCCATACGACGAACTAGTTTTTTTTATTGCTTAACATTGCGATAATATCATAACCAAAAGAAAAATTACGCGCTCGAGTGATTTCTCTCGACTACTATCTTCAAGATTTTTGTGTCATGATGGTATCGTCAGTCGGTTTCTCAACTATCTTCGTTACCGATTGAAACTTCATTCACGCACTGTTATATTTAGGATAAACTACTGGAGTGAGGAAGAGGAGATAGCACAGGGGTCTGAAGGTCCCGAAAAGTTGGCCATAAATCGAATTTTCGACAGAAAAGCCCAAAAATCAGTATTCTATAGTTTTTGAGCTCAAGGAATTCAAATATGTAATCAAAATTTCAAGAAACAAAATGGCCGATCCAAAATGACCAACCGATTTTCGAAAAAGTGCAATGATGCTCGCGGAAACTTGCAGTCGAAGGTTTTCGAGGTCAACGAATTTACATGCAAGGTTGACTGACACAATGAAAATTTTGATTTTTTTAAAATCATTTTTTGTTCGATTAAAATTGGGATTCTCGATGTTTTGAGAAAGTTCAAAGAGTTGTATTTGCGATCTTGTAGGACTCCCGAAAAGAAACTTTTTTTCTCCCTGACTTTCTTTTCAATCTTGCGTTATTTGGCTTAAAATTCTCATTTTCGTTCATATCTTTCGATTTTTGAAATGCTATAACTCTGAGAATTTTGTTTGTATCAAAAAAAATCATGAGGATAAATTGTTTCACTTTTTACCTAGTACAAGAAACTGTACTTGCAATTTTGGAGTCCTAGAAAAAAAGTCCAACAAAATTTTCGGAATGCTCCCCCTCTTTTACTCTTGAACCGAAAGAGCTGGTTAACGAACTCGACTTGTCTTTTTGGTACCTAAAAATAGGTGCGAAAGTACGATTGAATATGATCATTCTTTCGAAAGTTATCGAATTCACAGATTATTTCCCATTATTTTTTGTGCGATGAAATTGGGATTCCCATTTTTTTGAGAAAATTCAAAAAGATGTATTCACGATACTGTAGAACCCTCAAGAAGAAAAATTTTTTCTCTCTGACTTTCTTTTCAATCTTGCGTTATTTGGCAAAAATTCTCATTTTCTTCTATATTTTTAAATTTTGAAAATAGTATAACTTTGACATTTTTTTTTATCGGAAAAAATGATAAGGATAAAAAAAATCTGGTTATCGAACTTGATTTGTCTTTTTGGTCCCTCAAAATGTGTGCCAAGGGGCAATCCAATCCGATTAGTCTTTCAAAAAATATGGAATATAAAGACGGTAACGACAACGACGACGACGACGACGACAACGACAACGACGACAGACAGACACCAAGGTGACAACTACTTTTTCGGAATCAGGAGGTCTCAAAACGTGGAGATTTCATCAATCCCGTGCGACAAATGCCTACCTAGCCCCATGACGAGCGCGCGAGCGCTCATGAAATAAACAGATTGTGACGAATGGTGCAAACGCTCCACGCAAACACCTGAATAGCTGACTTTGCAGCGCTCCCTGCAGTCGTATAGGTAACTCAGCGCACATTCCTTTTGCCATTTGATGTATGAATATGTCAATAATAAATCAGTGTACTCGAAAGCGCGAAAAAAAGTTCGATTTTCGATTTATGGCCAACTTTTTGGGTCCTCCAGATCACTGTGGATAGGTGCAATGAGGAAAGAGGTCAGCGAAGAGGAAATTGTCGCAGCTCTATATATTTCATTAGAGTAGGAATACGTCACGCCGCACCAACCCCGAAAGGTATCTCGCGAACCGCTGCTCACTCGCGATTCTTATTGAAAACAAGCACGCATACTTTTATAATGAAATGAATTATTACTTTCAAAAATAACAAGTATGATCATTCGGAATAGGAAAACCGCAGGAAATGCTAAAACTGGTAGAAGGGGAGTAAGGAATGAGATCGAAAATTAACCATTTTTCTTATAATATTCTGTGTATAATACATGAAATTCATCACGTAGTGTTGCCTCAAAAAACGTTCAAAATGGATTTTTGGTAAGGTAGGGGAAAAGCGTTCCTCGCACACAAGCTTTGTCAAACATTCATTTTATTGTTTCAGAATTGATCTATTTTGTTGGAAAATTAAACTTTTTTGACGAAAATCAATTGCTCCAATAAGAATCAAATTTTTATATGAAACTTCGATTATTTCATTTTTGTTTGTAAAGTCAATCGTCTCTTGTTAAAAATGCAACAATTCGGTTCCAAAATTAGGCAAATTTCTGTAACTTTCTTTTTACTGTACAAAAATAAATTATCTTGATCGAAAATTCAACTCAATTGTTCAGAAACTTTTTTTTTTCTTAAAGATCCATCTCTGTATTGAGAAATTCAACTATTTTGTTCAAAATTCAATCTTTTTTTCTGCTCCAAATATTCCATGATCAGCTATAAATTGATTATTTCTAGTTCAAAAATTGACGACTCGCTTTGAAAATTACTTAGGTTGAAAATTCAATTATTTTGTTAGAGAGTTCATTATTTCCTTCCAAATTCAAAGATTCTTCCAAAAATCTGACTATTTTGCTAAAAATTTGACTTTTTTTATGTTGATTCATTTCTTTTGATCCAAAAACCAACTTTTTGTCCCGTGATGCAACAGTTTGATTTCAAAGATTGATTTTTTCATCGATAATTCAACTGTTCTGTGTAACTTAGTTGAATTCGGTTGAAAATAAGATAGTTCGTTCAAAATTCCTCCTTTTCGCTCGAAAGTTCATCGAGTAGGTCGTACATGCAACTGTTTGAACCAAAACTCATTTTTTCGTGATTCACAATCCAACAAAGAACATAACATAACTAATAGTTCAAAATGAAGAAAATGTTCTCAAATAAAATTTGATCTTATTTCGTTATAGATACTCACGCACATACTTTGTATTATGTAAAGGTTATGTTTGTGAAATTAATATCATTATAAAATGCAAAATGATATTGCTAATTGAAACCAATTTTATCCGAATTTTCAAGGGAAGTAACTGAATAAATAAGCAACTTCATCAGAACAAAATATTCATGCATTAAATAAGGCAATAAAAATAAGTACACGAACATAACCTACGCACAGCTCGACACGTTAGTATTTCTAACAAAAATTCAAACAGATTTTGTTCAAACTGTTATTGATATCAATAAATATAATTTTGTATAACCTTATCTAACAAATGGCAACAGCTCCTAATAAAATTAGACAAATTGTTGAGTGTAAATTTCCAACCCATCTGGAAACTACCGCGAAGCATGCGCAGATTCCTGATTCTGCGGTCTGCTGAAATCAGGTCTATCTTGACTCGGATTATTTTTAAGGTGATTCCGCAATGTGAACCAAAAACCTTTTTTTCTTAATCGAGAATAAGATGCATCATAATATGCATTTTAATTTTTCCTGAAAACAAGCGTTTCGTGAGGAAGATGTTTGGGTCAGATCAACTTCTACCAACAGCGAGTAAAGCCACCCCTACAATTCACGCTTTCCACCAGCAGCAGCGCAGGAGGGAAACAGGCCGCCTAGGAGCACTGAAGTGGGGGAAAGTGGAGCAGGTAGCAGTCGGCGAAAGGACGACTGCCTCTCAAGACTTGTATGCTAATCTGTGGAAAAGGAGAATAGAAAAAGTTTTAAAATAGCATGAAGTAGTTTCCAAAGTGCCCATAAATATCTTTTTCGAGTTTCTTTTAGGCGATAACTCTTTCATTTCAATTTCAAAGCGGAAATGACTTCGAGCAGAGAAATCTTGTTTACACTGTCGTTAAATTCTACTCAAGGAAAGGAATTCACGCAAGCCAGGCTTTTGTCCTTGCTCGTGGTTTAAGGTTTCAACAATTTCAAATTTCAGGTAATACGAACAACGAGGAAGAACGTAAAGCAGCCCTGGCAGCAAGCACCACCGTCATAAACATTATAATGCGGGCACAGACAATTGTGCTTTAGAGCAGTGCGACATGTTTCATTCCGAAGCAACATTTTCACTTTGTTCTCTTTCCTAATTTCCATACAAGAGTTTACCTAGCTAGGATTCGGAGCAAAGTTGGTAAATGTGGGGTACAAGCAAGGTGTCGGCAGTTAAATCCACTTGCGTAAGCGCTGTAATGCCTTTCTATAAAATCGTCCAGCGTATTTCGACAATTCTTGGTATTCCGTTATATATTATGGCAAAAACGCAAGGAAACAAGTGTTGCATGCCTGCGAATTTGTGTTGCAGCTAATCAGAATACCCAGTTGGCACAAAATTTGAGGACTTTAATCAAATGTACTAAAAAATTTTCTTGGACGCATACCGAAAATAATATATGAAAAATAAATAAATGAAAAATAAAAAAATTATTGAAGTGAAACTTCTACGAAGGACCGTCCATAAACTACGTTAATAATTTTTGGCTATTTTTGACTCCCCCGTTCCCCTTCGTTGACAACCATCGTTCAGCCTTAAGCCCCCCTCCCCCCGCCCCTCTCCGCGGAAGAAAAAAGTAACGGAACCGTTAGCTTTAAACACATTACACGTTCAATAACCATTTTCCAATTTCAATGAGTTAAGTTCCTGAAACGCTTGAAGTTGATAAGATTTCAAGACAAAACGTATTTTATTTTCTAAACAGTACCATCAACAACAAAGTAGTCAAAACTGCAAGCAAAAAGACAAATTTTCAACAGAAAGTTGAACTTTGAACCGAATAGTTAAATTCGCAAGACAAGAAGGCAAAATTTTAGGAAGGAAGTCGAATTTTATAAACCGAGAAGATCAATGTTCTATCATGGAAGCCAAATTTTCGACATAATCGTTTAGTATTTAACCATTTAATTGAATTTTCACCGGGAAAGATGAATTTTTAACTAAATACTACAATTGATAACCAAGAAAGTGGATCTTATACCAACAAGAAGATAAATAAACTACGAAATACACGAATTTTCAACAAAGTACACTGTTTTCATGAATATTGTGTCAATTTTAGAGCCAAAAAGACCGCTTATCTATGAAAGACTTGAATTTTCGACCCACAAATATGATTTGCCAACCAAAAATTAATTTTGATATTAAGTAGTTTGTCTTTAGAACAAAAATTTGAATTTTTGAGTTCCTTATGCCAAGAAGATGAATTTTCACTAGAATATAACAAAAAAATGAATTTTTAAAAAAGTAGTTCAACATTTAACCAAGTGGTTGAATCATCAACCAGGAATTATGAATTTTCAACCAAACAGGTTATCTCTAACCAGAATAATGAATTTTCCACCAAGAAGAATATTCCACAAAAGAAACAAATTTCTGAAAAAAATAATTGATTAAATAAACATTGTCTAATTTTCAGGCGAAAAAGACCACTAATCTACAAAAGACTTGATTTTTTATCACAAAAAAATTTAATTTTCAACGAGAAAGGTTCTTTCTCAACTATATGTTTCATCTTTCGAACAACTAGTTGAGTTCTTCAACTTCCAACCCTTGAAGAATAAATTCTCACAAAAAATCTAGTAATCAGACTTTTAACGGAAAGATGGATTTTTAATAAAAAAATTTAACCTTCAACCAAGTGGTTCAATTGTCAACCAAGAAAGATGAAATGTTAACTTTTGAAGGTTTATGTTCTAGAATAAAAGCTAAATGTTCAACAAAATACAATAAGTTTCAAATAAACCTTTGAATTGAAAAATTCCGATCTTCCAAATTGATAGCTTCATTTTTCTATTATGTAGTTGGAAATAAAATAACTCGAATATTAGTTAAGAAGTTAATTCTCTAATAAGAAATACCCATCTTCAACTGAAAAGATTTGAAAGAAAAATATAAAACAATCGAATGCATTCAGAGAAGATAAATTTTCAACCAAATATTTGCATTTTCAAGTCAGAAGAATGGAATCTTACCTTGAAATTAAAATAAATAATTTTTGAACAAAAGAAACGAAGTCCCAATGAAATACTTGAGTTACAACTTAAATGAAAGTTTCAACGAAGAAATTCTATTTTGAATCAAAGAGTTTTACTTAGGGCAAAATAGTTGAATAATAAACCATAAAGATGATTTTTGAATCAATAAAGTTAATTTTATCCCAAAAGACTTTCAATTAACAGAATACATGGAATTCCAACCAGATCGTTCAATTTTCAATTGAAAAAGAACAATTATTAAGCATATAGTTGAATTTTGAAACTAAAATATGCATTTTTAATTAAAAATGAAACAGTTACATTTTCTATTTGAAAAATTAATTTCCAACAAAAAAAATCACATGAATACTTAGGGTAAACGAACATAAAAGTGCAGAGAGACTCTGGCATGAAACGATTTACCATTTTGACCTTCATTCTCATGACCCGTCACAGGAGTGCCTTTCAGCATCCCACCTACATCATTTCCATTACTCGATTTACCATTTTGAGGTTATGTGCCCTACATAATTGCCATTACCCGCTTTACCATTTTTAGGTTATGTGACCTACATTATTTCCATGACCAGTCATTTGCCCATTTTCTTAAGAGGAAGACTTCGAATTTTATTTTGGGCAGAGATGCCGCACTTTCGCTACTTCCAAGGGTGAGAGATGCCGCAGGGAGACGATTTAGTTCGGGAGAGAGATGATGAAAAAGAGTAGAAAAATCGGATAATAACTTCTTATTATTTCCTCATTTTTAATTTTAGTTTATCCTGATTTAATTGTAGGCATAAAGTAGTGAGTTTTCCGAGTCTGATCTTCGAATTGATTTTTTTTTCTATTAAAAGGAATTTCAATGTCAAACTTGATTATTGAAAGTAAAAGAATCATTCGATGTTAATTCAAAACTTGAATGAAATTTAGATTAAGTTCTTATAATTCGACCTATTCGAGCTCCTGTTTGGACCATAAAAAAATATGAAAAGTTGGTACAAGTGGAATTTTCCAAGTACTTCTTTTCTTTTTCACTCTTTTGGACATAAGAAATATTCCTACTCACAATTTCCAGTTAAAACTTTTTTATGGAAATTGAAGTTAACCGACCTAACCTTTTAGCCGCTGGATTTGCCTCCTCCCTCCGAACTGTTCGGCACTCTCATCTACCCTTTCCACCTCTTCCCACCTCCCATTCCGCTCTTCTGTTGATTTTTCCTTTGCTGGGTAAGTATTTGTCCACACGTCTGAAATTCCTCCCGCGACAAGGAAACAAAAGAAGTTTTCCTCTAAATCAAGATAAAATTCTGAAAGATAAAGAAAGCAAGCAGGGGTGGCCACAAAGTAACAAAAAAGCGGGATCCACGGATTGGAGAAGATATCTACGCAGATATAAAGAAGCATAGCAGGAATGGGGAAAGAGGAGAAAATCAGCCCGGACGCCAATCATTCGGAAAATTAGGATACACAAACATCTCTTACTCCAATGCAGATACCCTTCATCTGTCCTTTCACTTTGACTGTAATTTCTTATCTCTTCCCATCGCTCGTTTTTTCCTCGAGAATAACACTTGCCTTGGAACAATATTTCTATACCCAATGCCCTGGAGGATTTCGCAATTCTTGTCGATTCCTCGCTTTACTTCGAATTACGTAGCTAAACATCTAAAGCTGAATCAAAACGTATTTATTTCTCGAAGTACAAAAACAAAGCGATAAAAGAACTTCCAATAATAAAGACTAACTTACCAGTAACTCGTAGGAAGATAACAAAAATTATTTTAATGATTATTTGTTTATTTATTAATCCTTCCTCACTTTGATAATAAAATGCTGCAGGTGGTTCTCATGTCACGATGTTTGTCGCCACTAAACTCTGAAACCAGTCAACCGATCTTGGTAAAATTTTGTGTAATGTGTAAAATTAGGTTCAACTTAGAGGATAGGATAGTATATATGATAGGGTAGGACAAAGAGTTTGAGTCATTGGTAAGTTCCATACGTTCCTTACAGCTGACGGAGTAAGTTTCTCTATTGACCGACATTCCAACACTGTGATCTGGGTTGGGTAATCAACCAACAGATGGCGTCATGTTTCGATCTTTTCTTGCAACAATTTATTTCACGTCACATGTGTTTTCAACTCCCACATACGTAATTTAATTATAGACATTTTTAAAAATTCTAATAATTGAGTCACAGCGAAGCGTGGCTAGGTCTGCTAGCAATGTATAATTAATAATGAAGGAGAACAAAGAAAGGGAAAGTTGAAAATTGGAAAAGTTTAGATTTCATGATAAGTTACGTCCTCATATACACATGCAATTCGAAAGTATAATGTAAATGCCGAAGTGGGAGAGTACTTAGGAGTGGGTATCATTCACTGTTATAGCACATATAGATTGAATACAAAGAAAGTAGAACATATTCAAATGTCTTACCAATTAGAAATGTTATTATGGTAAATTTTTGACTAATCAAAATGTCGAATATACTGATTGATTTTTCCCATTCCCTTATTATTAATTCCACAATTCAAATCTCGATATTATGTGGAAAATAATAATGTTTATAAACGAACACATGAATTAGAAGAAATTTTCAATTGAAAATTAATGATAATGTAGTTCCAGACTTTATATTTCAAACTGTTGAAAGAAGGCAATTTGGAGAAAAGGAGGATAATTTTAAGAGGATCAATGTTTCAAAGTAACATTATTACCAAAATTTAAAGCCAATTCTCAAAGTATCAAAAATAATTCAGGAGAACTGATTTTCTAATAAAAAGACGATTTTTGACCAAAACAGTTGAATTTTGGACCAGCGAAGATAACTCTGTAACAGAAAAATTTTAATGTCAAGAAGCTAGTCAAAGTTGCTACTAAATAGTAGACCTTCATACAGAAGAGATGAATTTTGATCCCGAACTATGAGGGTAGAATTTTTGAACCAAAAAAAAAAACAACTTTCGAAAATGAAGCGTAAAAAGAAAGATTTCAACATAATAAATAAAATGTGGAAAAAGAGTATGATAACAGACTCATCATTTCAAAATATTTTAGTATCGATCATAAAACATGGATTTCTAACAAAAATTTGACTTCTTCTACCAAGAGATGAATTTTCAATCCAATTTGATGACTAGACTGCCACATTCATGAGCTGTAAATGATCTGAAGGAAAGATGATTGCGGGATACTATGCGCATAAGCAATATAGATATTTTGTACGTACCAAAATGAAGAAAAAAGAATGTGAGATTAATAAGGTTTAAGATAAATAAGGTAATAATTATTAGTAAAGAGACTGTTTGTTGTAACATGCCATGCGCCTGTTGATGGTGACAGTAGAGAGGCAAGAGACATCTTCTGGGACTTGTTGAATGACATAACAGAAACATAAGATTCGGGCGGAAGAGTAATATTACTCGGAGACATGAACGGCTGAGTTGATGTGCAACACGTAAGTACTAAATGAGTACTTGGTCATTTTGGAGACCCAAAAACGAATGGTAATGAGGGAAAATTGATGTGTTTGTGCTTGAAAATACACACACAGTTATACTTGATGCAGAGGCGATGGTTAGATGGTATGGGGATGAAGCCCATACCATACCATACCTTCGTGAAGCCACGAAGCATTACAACAGTGACACAGACACGGATACGTTAGACAATTTCGATGTAGGTGACGGAAGTAGAATCGGTATCGACGACATTATCCCCGGAATCAGAAAACTGAAAAATAATAAAACTGTCGGTGAGGATGGCATTACCTTTGAAATGCTTAAGTTTGGTAGCAGATATTTTTTTTCGTGGCTGTATGAATTTTCGAATGTATGTGCTGTGAACAGCGAAGTTTCGAGTGATTGGAGAAAGGGGATTATTGTCTCAATCTACAGGGAAAAACGTGGTCAAGGCGACTGTAATAATTATCGAGCAATTAGCCTACTAAGTACTGTGGGCAAACCATTCACTCAAATACTTATTAATGAAGTCATGGGAATAACAAAGGAAAGGATCTGGAAGTTCAATGTGGATTTATGCCAGAGAGATCATGTGCTGATCAGATATTTAGCTTGAGACAGATCGCTGAGAAAAACCCTAAAGTAAACAAAAAAGTTCCCTGTGCGTTTTTTGATCTGGGAAGAGCTTTTGACAAGGTGGATAGAGCTTAAATTTGGGAGGTGTTGAAAGAGTATGGAGTGACTGGGTGGCTTCTGAAAGCAATACAAGCAATATATAATGGTAGTTCAGCAATTTATTTACTGCTGACAGGAAGATAGATGCAGAGATTTCCAGACGTTCAAATGAGGGTAAGAAGATTATCAGTAGGGTACCGGCTTCTACTTATAGTAAGAATGTTACAAACAACGCAAAAATTTCTATATATATAATTCTGTGCTAGCACCAGCTGTGCTGTACGGTAGCGAGGCCTGCACGTATCAAGAAAAGGACAAGAGCGAATTCAGCGCAATCGGCATAAAGTTTCTGCGAAATATGAGCGGTAAAACGTTAATGGACAAATAGAGTAATAACCGGGTTCTCATAGAAAAAGGTGTAGAAGAAACACTGTTTGACAAGAGTAGGAGAAATTCGCTGAGATGATTCGGTCACGTTGAGAGAATGGATTAAGAACGATTAACAAAAAATTGTATGCGGGTAGTGTGAATGGTAGCGTACTCAGAGGCAAACCAAAGAAGGAATGGATAGAATGTGTAAATGAGACCCGAAAGAGGAGAAGTATGTCGGGATAGGGATGTTTGGAGAGCAATTGTATATAGGAAAAAGAGTGAGACCTGTAACGAACGATTTTGGATATCTATTAGCCGGTGTAAAGATATCGCATAGTATATTATTTTAATGACATAGCGAAACTCTTTGCATGGAGTGTTTGCTAGAGAAATCAGTCAGTGACCCATGTCGGAGCGATGTTGGACAGGAAGAGTGTAATGAAGAAGTAATAATGAAGGTATGGAGGATTGAGAGATTTCTAGGAGAGTATAAGGAGGAGCTGATGCCGTCACTGTATAAGAAGGGGAAAAGGGATAAGCTGGAAAATAATAGAGGGGTCATATTGATGAATACATCGCAGAAAATTTACGAGATGATACTAGCATAGAGGCTGAGAAATTATGTCGAGAGGGAAGGTGTATTGCTATTTTTCTATGTCCAGCAGCAATTTCTAGAAATCTGAAACTTTGCTACACTGATCGTTATTTTCCGATTACATCGAGTTTTCCTTTTTTCTCTTGTAAATTCGCTTTCAGAGATTTTGAACCGTCGATAGCTTCTCACGGAACGTGAATTAGATTCGAGATCATTTTTCCCTTATAAATCCTCCATTTTGAGTGGCGATACACTCACACCATGAAACATTCGGTGTTAAAGCTACGTGGTCTAGTTACTTTCGGTGCAGTAATTTCCACTGATTGCAGTGATTTGCTGCAAAAATACCATCGTCCCGATTTTCTCCTGTGAATCTTGCTTAGTGGATTTACAGTGATTTTCGGATTGAGTTTCATACAAGATTAAAGAGACCTTCGAAAAGACTTTTGGAA
>WSXT02037649.1:0-13472 GCA_011762715.2 Neuroterus valhalla
GAAATAAATAAATGATAAGAAGGAAAAGAAAAACATCATTATTGAAAATGTACATTGCTTTATTAGGATTTCGGTAGCTTTGCTTAGTGAATAAGTACCTCTTTCAGTTTTATGTTATACAGTATTTACATTCCTCGAATTTTAACATTTCTTATTTATGAATTTTTACAATATTTTTCATTTCATACAAGTGCCACTCAGATGCTACTTTAAAATCTTCTGCGTGATGACTAAGAATAATAAAATTTTTATTGTTCTTGTACTGCCCACTGGCACCTCTGGAAGAATATATTATTCTGTTAATACACTAATTCATGGGGGTCAAACAAGTTAAAGATCGGTTTTAGAATTTCAATTATTAATAACAATTTCAATTTGTTGGAAATATTTTTGGGATGATTTTTCTATCAAAGCTCGTTCCTTTACCATTCAAATGGAAAAAATAAAATGTCTCTAGCTCAAATAGAACAGGATTTATGCATTTTCGAAAAATAATCTTCACTAAAATTCTCAATTTTTCAACCCTTCCTATTTCTCAAAAAATTGAAAAAAAAATCCTAAAATACATATCTTCTCTTTTCCAATAAAGAACCCGTAAAAAAAAGTTTTAGCTCAATCAAAAATGGTTCGGTCAACTTCCGTCCAAATCTGTACGATTTGTAAAAGAATGTCCCATACTGAATTCAAAAAGGGATAACATTTTAAAGCAAAATCTTGAATTTTTATTCAAAAAATTTATAAATTAAAGGAATTCCGAGATCTATGCAAAAAAGTTCTATAGTACTCCATTTCCATGTAGAATTTCGGGTTCCGATTAAATTGTCTTTCACAGACGTCAGAAATATCAGAACTGTTGCTTATGTCACAGGTTTTCATGGAAGTTGACAAGTATATATATATATATATATATATATATATATATATAACATATCATAATATTTTTTACAGCTTCTTCCTTTGCAGCCATGCATCATTCTATGAAAGCTCTTGTATATTCTTACTCATCTTCATTCCTTTTCTCTCTAAAGTCTCATTTACACATTGCGATCATTTCTTTTTCAGTCTGCTTCTCTGTACGTTCCATTTCAACTTATTTTGATACACTTGTTCCGTTAAACGTTCTTCATTCATTCTATAAACATCGCCAAATCTCAAAACATCTCAACAAATAAACTTAACTTTTGTCAAGCAATGTTTCTTCTATACACCACATTCTTTGGGATCCCATTCATGATTTACTCTGTTTATTATGGTTTTACTGCATATATTTCGCAGGAATCGAAAACATAGCTTTTCCAACCTCATTCGTTACATTACTACTCTAGTAATATTTATACATGGTTGCCCATACATACTCTCTCAGTTTGAATGAGTAGAAAACTACTAATTATTAGGAAAATTTCACTAATTGAAGAGGAGACAAGTGAGCTACTAAAGATTAGTAAAAAATTACTAATTGAAATAGTGATTTTTGCCCAATGATTGAATTAGTAAGTTATGACTAACGAAATAAGTGAATTATTATTCATGAACTTCAGTAGAAATCCACTACTGTAATTAGTACATTCTGACTAGTCCTATTAGTGCATTTTCACCGAAAGATTAGTAAAGTTCAAGTAATGAAAAAGGCAATATTCAGATATTTTCTAGATTGATTAGAAGATTTTTACTATTGAGAATAGTGTAAATTAATTTAATCGGTGAATTTTCACCAATTAAATCAGTAAATAGTTACTGTTGGGAATAGTGAATATTTACCAATGCAATTAGTGATAATTTAGCGTTCGAATACTTATTCATTATCGTTAACGGGAAAAATTAAACAATTATTAAACATATTCATACATCTAAAAAATGTTTATTCGTTGAAAACGGCGCTTTTGACGATGATTTTAAAACTAGGGACATATATGTATAATTACTAGCTGCGCCCTGTGGCGGCGGCTTCGCCGCCGCGTTGTAAGCACCTTGTGGCGGCGGCTACGCCGCCGCTTAGTACGTATTCTATTTTATTGCTGTTTCCCAGTTGAGTAGTTTACGCGTAAAAGCGTAACAAACTTACATTAGCATTTAAATAGCAGGTCGATCAAAATTTGTCCTTAACAGTAGAGAAATTTTGTTGCTTCATTTTTCCATATGTTGTGTGGTTTTCCTTTAGATCTAATTTTTTAATGTATTATCTAATTTCTACGATTGAAACAAAAACTACGCGTCTAATGTGAAAAATGACAAAAAAATTTATAGATCTTTTTTGGGCTAACAACTTTTCTTTATCAATCTTCTGTCTTAGCCTTCGTCATTCTTTTAGAAATCTAATGTTTATAAGTATTCTTCCTGATTGGAATGAAAACTTCATATCTTCTTGAAAAAAAGATTGATAACACATTGAAAGGTATTTTTCTTTTCAAGTATCTGCTTGAAAGTGCTCTTGAAAGCGGCGCATGCGGTTCGACTGAGTTGATCAGTTTCCATGTTGGTTTCGGACACCGCTTGCGTATTTAGAGATTCCTGTCGTAACCATCGATCCAATTGTACGCTGGATTATCTAAAAGCGCTATTCATCCTGAGGTTCTCTAAGATTATTATTATTAGAAAGTTTTGACCTATATACTTTTCTGCATAAATGAATATTTTTACATTCTCATCGAGGAATTGCCCCCCCCCCTTTTTGTCAAATGTCCACGTTTTGAGACCCCCTGAACCTGAAAAACAGGTTTTCACGAATGTGTCTATCTGTATGTCGGTCTGTGAACCCGATAAATTCTGAAAAAACTAATTTTAAAGATTGGCCTTTAATACACTCTTTGAGTGTCAGAAACTGAAGGTCAAGTTGGAAAGCCAGATATTTTGGATAAAAATTCAAAAAGTTGGAGCATTTCGAAAGCTTTTTAGACCGTTTTGTCAAGCCCCAAAAATTGTGAGTATGGATTTCTGTAGTAAGTAATAAGTAGATCAATTTTTCTTATAATTTTTCTTGATGAAAACAAAATTGTGAGAGTTATGGCATTGTCAAAATTAAAAAATTTAAACAAAGATAAGAATTTTCAGCCGAACAATGCTAGATATGAGAAAAAGTTAAAGGACAAAAATGTTTCATTTTAGAAGCCCTACAAGATGATAATACCAACTTTTTGAATCTTTTCAAAAAATCAAAAATCCAAATTTTGGTCGCACAAAAAAATGAAAACTAGAAAGTTTCATTTTTTGGTCTAACTATGCAAGGCAGGGGCAATTAAAAAAGTAAACAAAAAGTGCCCCGAAAAAATATGCTCAAATTTGGTGTTATTAAATTTTTGACAGAACAAGTAGTTTTTATCCTTTCATGAATAACCATATTAAAATGAGAAAATTTAATTTTTGGACAGTGGGCACAAGCTCTGGAAAAAACAAATAGACACCAGTTTTTTACCAGAAAAATATCTTTCAATGTGTTATCAATCTTTTTTTTAACAAGATATGTAGTTTTCATTTCAATCAGGAAAAATAATTATAAAAAATTAGATTTCTAAAAGAATGACGAAGGCTTAGACAGATTATTGATAAAGAAAAGTTGTTAGCCCAAAAAAGTTCTATAAATTTTTTTGTCATTTTTCCCATTGGACGCGTAGTTTTTGTTTCATTCGTAAAAAATAAGATAATACATCAAATAATTAGATCTGTAGGAAAACCACACAACATATGGAAAAATGAAGCAACGAAATTTCTCTACTGTTGAGGACAAGTTTTGATCGATCGCTATTATAAATGCTAATGTAAGTTTGTTCCTATGTTTGTTACGCTCTGACGCGTAAACTACTCAACTGGAAAACAGCAATAAAATAGAATACGTACTAAGCGGCGGCGTAGCCGCCGCCTTAAGGTGCTTACAACGCGGCGGCGAAGTCGCCGCCACAGAGCGCAGCTAGTA
Source organism: Neuroterus valhalla (assembly GCA_011762715.2). Lineage (NCBI taxonomy): Eukaryota > Metazoa > Arthropoda > Insecta > Hymenoptera > Cynipidae > Neuroterus > Neuroterus valhalla. Next base: position 3,908 of record WSXT02037649.1, read on the forward strand.
TACGTATATAATATATTAGGCAGAGCTGACCGTCAAAATGTCATAATTCTTGCTGTCATTAAGTTTCTTCGAAAGAGACAAAAATGAAATATGCAAAAAGTTTTACCATTTGATCCAATCGTAGAAAGCACAGTTTTTCGTCGTGGAGCTACGTCGGAGTTATGGCAAAATTTGTGGTGTGCGGGAAAATACACACAGTACAAAACGACTTAAACTTACCCCAAAAACGGTAGGCACATCGATGGCTGACCATGCACGCATGCATGGGACAACTCACAAGACGCCAAACGCGATAAGAAGGCGGAAACGAGAGTGATGCCATTTATGCCAATCTACTTCCGCCAGAATAAAAGCGCGCGTAATTCAAAAAGCAAAATTTACAAATACACGTTTTACAAACACGGGAAATGGAATATAATCCTAATAGAATGAGCTTGGAATGTGTTTACTTATTGAAATTGTTTTGTATATTATTGTTACTTGTTTAAAAAGTGAAAGAATAAATTACTTGATTTCACAGAATATTCAGTAAATATTCGGTCACTTTATTGAATTTAACTTATTCGATTTGGTTTGTGAAAATGTCACTGATCACATTAGTAATAAATTCACTGATTTTTAGGTCGTTTCAAAAATTTCACTAATCGGAAGGTGAACTTATAGATCACTTATTTATGTAGCAGAATTTGACTTTCTTTTTAGCTAACTTGTAAAATTTCACTAATTCGATAGTAGATCACTGACCTACTAATTTAATTAGTAAAAATTCCACTAATTCAAACTGAGAGAGTAAGGATCCATACATCCTTGAATGTCTGGACCAAGAGCCATACCCGTAATTTCTCCTCAACAAATGATAACTTACTCAAATCTAATAAGAAAATGTTTAGAAAATGAAAGAAACAGACGTTATTTCTGCACTGATAAGCATACTCTTTTATTTGTCCTATAAAGTAACTTTTGTGAGCTTTTGCAACTATTTGTATCTATCGTGTCAAGTTGATTTAACTGATTATAGAATACACATAGATGAAACTTGTTCTAGTTAGAGGATACCGTTAAATAAAAAAAGCTACGTAATACATACATGACAACAAAAATGACCCATCTCCTGGGGCGATAAGTTAGCGCTTGACTGATATTGCTAAGACGAGTTTACAGAACCAAACTAAAACGACTTTAGACTGAATTGGAACATCTGGCGGAATTCCGTTTATAGTCAAGATCAAGATAAAAAAAGCAATGATTAATAAAAGAGAATGACGTTTGAGATTTTAATCTTGCATGCCAGAAATACGAGAGAAAAGAATCATCTAATTTTCTTCAGGAACAAATTTATTCCCATAGGACGACTCTGACTGTCAGATTTAGTGTAGAGAAATTGCGATTGGGTTAATGGATTCCAAAGTGGAATCCTTTGTTGCTGCCATTTTAATCGAATTATCTCCAGGACATTCATTCTATTGCCATCATGGTTAATTGGAAGTATTATTGTGGAGCTCATATCAGGTATTATAATGAGACTTAGAAATAAGAGTCCTGAGTGGTTCTAAAATGAGACCAAAGGTGGGAACTCAGACTCGTTTGTTTAACATTGAAAATAACAGCAATATCCTAATCAAAAACAGGACACCCAAAAATGATTGGCTTCTGATAAATGGGACTTGTTTCATAGGTTGGATTTACAATTTTGAAACTCAAATTGATTTTCAAAAAACAGATTATCCCCCCTATTATGGAAAATTATAAAAAATCTCAAGCTGATTCCAATTTTTCAATCTTTTTAACAATTGTCTTGCCTGCTTCAGTTGAAACTTCGAAATGATCTGGTAAATCATTCAGAATATTATACATAGTTTTCTGTAGTGCTTTTCTCTGGAAATTATTATATTAAAAAAGGATTTTCAAACAAGAATCATCCTGAAGATTATTAACTTTTTATAATTTTGAGTTATTTTCGCGTTTTACACATTTGAAGGGTTCAAAGTTTTTCAATATTTTAGGTTCTTCGATTTTGTGAGAGTTTTTCGACGGAAATTAACATTTGTAAGAAAAAATCATTAGATTTGATAAATTTAGACATTCAGTGTTTTTTCGAAGAATATTGCTATTTTTAAGTGAAGAATTATTAGATTTTCGAGGCTATTTATAATTTCTGAACAGTTTCAGAATATATTGGTATAGTTCTTCGAAATTGAAGCTTTCCGAACAAAAATAAATTTCTTTAAAGAAGATTAAGAAAATCGAAAATTCATGTGCTTTGTTGATAACGTGTCCCTTCGGTGGAAAATAATTCATGTTTTAATATTTATTGAGAACTTCTTTCTTTTCCAACATTCTTTATTTTAGTTTAAATTTTAAATCCCAGGCTGAAAACTCATCTTCTTTGCATGAAAGTTTATCAGTTTTGTTGAAAATTGATATTTTTTGACTAAGGATTGCACTGTTCCTTTGAGAAGTTGGTAATTTTTGGTTGAAATCAACTGTTTTTAATTGGAAATTAAAATTTTGTGCGGGTATAGAATATCAACATGCTCCGTTGAGAATCAATATTTTTTGGTTGGTGAATAAGTTAATTGGTTTGAAGTTAAATTACTTTGTATAAAATAAATTTTCTTTTCGTTTAGGTTCCGTCATTTTTGTTGAAAATCGCACAATTTCGTTTCAGGTTCTTTCAGGTTCAGTTAAAAATTAAACTATCTAGTGAACACTAAATTTCTTTGTTAGGTACTCATTTTTTTCAGGTAAAAATGTAACTATGTATTTGGTTGAGAATCCATTTTTCTTGCTTGCAAATTGATCTAATTGGAGTGAAAAGATCGGGTGTGAAACGCGCGTTGAATTTATTATAGAGCGCGAAGCGCGAGATTCGACAGACGCGCGCCATAAGCGTGCTAAAACTTGTAAGCCACGCTCACAGCGCGCGATGGGAATGTGCTTGCTCGGCGGGAAGATTTTTTTATCTAAAGTTAAAATCTTCATTTTTCAAATTTCACTATTTTTTATTTTGAATCAAAATCTTGAAATATTAAAACTATTATACATTATGTTGAGAATTATTCTTTTTTCTATCGAAATAAATTTGGCAGTTTTCTCAAACATTTGTCCTTTTTGATTAAAATTACGTCCTTTTCAATTAGAAATTAAAAGGTGTTTCTGGAAGAATTTCTCTTTTCAGCTTGTTTTTTGAATAAAATATATCTCTTTGATTTTTAATTCCATCTTTTTGTTGGGAATAAACATTTTTTTGGGTTGAAATATGAACAATTTTATTTCTTGGATTCCGTTTTTTTTTCTTGACGAATCAACCCCTTGGTCGAAAATTTAACTATCCGGTTAGGAGTTGATCTGCTTTGGTTACAAATTTGGTTTTTGTGGAAGCAACAAAACTTCCTTACCGTTTCGGGAAAATTTTGATCCAGTGCACAGCACGAGACACGCGATGAGAATGTATTCGTTAAAGTCGGAAAAGCTTTAACAAAAGAGAATTCACAATCATCAAACTAAAGTTGTCGACATTTTGCTTTTGAAAATCTCTATAAACAAAAGAAAGGGAAGTACGAAGACCGAGCGTGTAGCGCAAGGCAAATTCATAACCGAACGCGGAGCGCTAGGTGAGTTCATCATCGAGTGCGAAGCGCGAGATCCGACTGACGCGCACCCTAGGCGCGCATCAACTTGTGAGCGAAACGTGAGATGGAAATGTGCCCGCGTGGCGAGCGGATTTTCTCACTTAAAATTGATCTCTTCAGTTGAAAACTTCACTTTTTTGTCACAAATTTCGTGGGAAATTCATAGTTTCGTTATGATAAATCAACTGTTCCGTAGAAAAATCGTCTTCTTGGCTTAAACATTTAACTACATACTTGGTTAAAAGTTGAACTACTTTGTTGAAAATTGATTCTTTGTGGTTAAGGATTTGTCAGTCTGTTTAAAATTAAATTTTCTGGTAAGGAGTTTTTGAGCGTTCCAAATTTAATTTAATACAGTATTATACGATAAAGGTAATTTCAAACATTTAAAACATGTTAGGTTCTGTTCCAAACAAAATTAGCAAATAAATCTTTGAAGAAATATTTGAAATTGGTATTATTTGAGAGAATCTTTCTCAGGGCTTTTTGTTTTCTAATGCCTTGAATTCCTGTTCATGATTCTTAAAAAATGATTGAAAAATTTGTAGAAAGGTGTAAAAAATTTATAGAAATTTTCTATTTTATAGGTTTTAGAGAATTTTTTAATTCGATGGGAACGGTTCCTCCCGGTTTGCCAACTGAAAAAATCTGCCCGCTGGGCGGGCACATTCTTATTGCGCGCTCGGAGCGCGGCTCGGCTTTTTTCGGTCCTCACGCTTCGTGCTCAGTTCTTTTCATAGTGCAATGCGTACAAAGAATTGCAGATATCTTAAACCTATGAGAAACCTCTACTTTTTAGAATTTCATTAAATTGTTTTATTTTTTTAATGAAAAAAAGTTTTAAATTAATTTACTTATGGCTCTATCGGCCTCAGGGAACACATTCTCCTTGCAATATTCGACCTTGAGATCCATATCTTGCATAACTTGTCTAGCAAATGGAATTTTCCACTGTTTGAAAATCGTTATCATGATTGAAACGAAAGATACACGTCTTATTGTAAAATAATCCAAACAAAATTTGTGGGCTATTTTGTGGTAAATAATTTTTTTTAATAATATTTCTCCCTGTCTTCCATAGTTTGGCCGGAAAATGACATTTATGCTGCCACGTGCGTTATCGTGCTTTAAACAAGAACTATACATCTCATCAAGATATAGTCAACAGTTAATTTGTACAATTTTCGATTTTTAATATAATTTTTCACGATTTAAACAAAAACTATGCATCTGATAAAAAGAATGGTTAAAATTGAATTTTCAGATCTTCACAAAATGAATAATTTTGTTGCTTAACATTCATTTGTACCTTGCATAGTTTGAGCGGGAGTGGGCATTTTTAATTGTTCAAAAAGCTTTTTCGATGGATAAAACCCGAACCATTGGTCAAAAATGCCAGAAAGACGCGGAGATTGGATTATATCCATAAAAATCGATTTGTACATAAAACCAAATAACTTCTCATTTATGATGAAAATGTAAAAAGGTGAATGGGTGACAAATTTTCGAAATAGGTTGATTAGGTGACATGTTTCGAAATATGTGAAGAATGAATAGGTGATACCCATTGATGCCTGATATTGTATTTTCTTTAATTAGTACTTCGATTCTTCCTACTGTTGGTGAGTTCTTGTAATTTTAGGAATAAGTAACAATGAAAATGTTTGAACTAGTTTCTATAGTTAAGAACTGATTATCCATTTTGAAGGTAACAGTAAATAATGTACCGGTATGTACGACATTGATAATAATGAAAACGTCTCGTGATCCAATCTTCGCCTCCTGTGCCGACGGTACAGATGGACAGAAACTTTTCTCATGATACATAATCAGAGACTATAGTCAGCTGCTCAACGATTGATGACTTCGGATCACATACATTATTAAACCCATAAACCTACGGTTATTTTCTCCTATTATTTTCTCTTTTTCCGTCTTATTACCGACTCGAGTGTCTGTTTTTATTGCTTTTTATCACGAAGCAAATGTTTGAGAAAACCTCATCCTAACCTCAAATTCCTGCTTTCAAAATTTTAATGAGAAAATTTTTATCAGGGAATATTGCGATTGAAGTTTCCACTCAAAAACATTTCCAAATGTTGGATAATTCAATTTTGGATCTCTAGTTATTGCATATTGTTTCATTTTTATAGGTCTCGTATTCAAGAATTTGAATGTCTCTTATTTTTCATATTGAAGAGCTATGCCCAATACGAGCAATTGATGTTCAATTCCAAATACGTATTACTAGGGATCAGTATAAGTATCTCCCTTTTCCCTCTTATTTTCCTCGAAATGTCTTATAATTCCCATATTTGAAAATCGTTGTTACTTTTCCCCCTTCTTCGAAGCTGTGCCCAGTTTTTCACATAGAAACCCATATAGGATTCATTCTTCCCTGTTTGATCTTCCAAAATGAACTTATGAGTCTTCAGCAATTAGTAGAGTAGTTTTAAAATGAATTAGAATTCAAAGTACTTCCAAAATGAATCAATAATTGTGTCGTCTAGTTGCAAAACTGACCAACTCCAAAAGATAAAATTCATGAGGAAAGATGATTTTTTGTCACACGAGCCAAATTAAGCTGGAAACCAAATCTCTTTGTTTTCAAGTGACATTAAGGCAGGGTGTCTAAAAACAAGCAATTGACCGGTTTTAGCGTGACTTCATATTTTCAGTGGATCAAACATGTACGTCCGGACTTAGAAAACTGAAAAAAAAGCATTTCGCAAAATTGAGGAGTTGGCCGGTTTTGCGACTAGACGACACAATTATTATCTGAAATTTGCTGAAGAAGCGCACTTTATCTGCCACTCGTCGCGGTGCAAAAAAGTGCTATTTTACTGCCACTTTCAACCGATTTCTTGAATTTTCACCCAGAAAGGATGAATTCTCAACAAGAAATAAAATATCTGATATTTCAACTAAAAAGATTTCAAGTTTTAATCTGAAAAAATTGAATCCAGTTAGAATGGAGAATTGCTAACGAAGTCGGTCAATGTTCAACTACAACAGATAAATTTTTTATCCGAAAGAATGTGTTTTCAACAACATAATGTAATTTCGAACTATAGAATAAAATTCATAACTTGCGAAAGTTGAATTTTCAACTAAGACGAATAGTATTCTACTAAAAAGGCGAATTCTCAATAAAATAGTTACATTTTGGAACAAAGTAGTTCCACTTCCAGTCCAGTTCTTGAATTTTTAACCATAAAAGATATCAATTTAGAATCTTGATCAATCAACCATAAGAAATCAATTTTGAACAAAATAAGACAATCCCCTAATAAAGCCAAATACATTTTAACCAAAATGTTGCACTTTTGACTGAAAAGGATTATTTAATATATTTTGGGGAGACTTTCAGTTTCAATAATGAATCTTTGACCAAAAAATGTCTTTCAAAAAGTAGTTATGATATTTCCAAACGAGAGAGTTGAAATCTCAATGAAAAATTTGGAAGCTAATTTTTTTTAGCGATTTTAATTCCAAATTAAAAGAAATTTTATTCAACAAAAGAGTTAGATCCTCAACAAAAATCGAATAATCTCTAACAAAAAGGTCGAATTTTACCAAATTGTTGGATTTAAAACCAAAAGAGTCACTTTTCCAAGAAAATACATAAGTTTTCGGTAAATAACATCAATTTTCAACCAAAAATAACCACTAATTTCAGCAAAAGATTCAACAGTCGATGTTTGGACTCTAAATGTAAAGCAGTACATTTTGACCACAAGATGGCTTTGCTACCAAAAGTCTTGAATTTTCAACGGAATATATCAATTTTCAGATGTTAAAGTTAAAATTTTATCCAAGATGATTCATTGTCTACGGGACAGATGAATTTTCCATTAAATAGTTGTATTTTCATAACAAAAAAATTAAGCTTTAACCGAGATTGGTTAATTTTTCACCAACAGTATGGAAAATTAGATCTATAACTTGAACTATTACGCTGCATACATATTCTGAAGTAACATATTTGTATCATTTTTTCCTCTATCTATGAAATATTATCCGTATTTCGTGATAAATATTTGCAAGATAATAATATCTAGAATAATATCTAGATTTAGAATGAGAATCCCCATCGTTGAACACTTAGTCCTACTAATCCGTCCAGACAGTAAAATTAATCACGAGTATTTAAAAAACAAAAATTTCCAATTCTGTTGAAAATTGACGAATCGCCGATTATTTTTCCGAAAATAGAGATTTGGATTTTATAATTGGATTCCTGGTAAACGATGATATAATAAAGACCGGTCTAATTAATTAAAATTTATTAATTGATGAATTAAACAAGGAATAAGTGGACCTAATACTGGAACTTTGTTCTTGATTTTTATACATTTCTATAAATTGAATGCGAAATGCCCCGTGACATTTCTTTATATAACATTTTGCACTCACAAGTTACGTAGGAAGTTCAAAGATATAAAATTCCATGAATCAGAGATACAATTGGCTGTTTCAAAAACAATAATCACTTTTTTTAAATGTATTTTAGTTTTAGTATTTGATCCTTTGGTAATGTTCTCCTGCAAGTTTGCATTTTTTATGAACTTTTTTATTTGTGACCATAGGCCCCGAATTATATAGCACCAATAACAGTACAGTTACATTGTAAATCCCAGAGATATTTCTTCATCTGCAATAGAATATTTCGTGAAGGAAAAACCAACAGTTTTGAGAGATCTGGTAGAAAGGTCCGACTGTTCACTTGTAATTTCACACCATTTTATGATTTTTTGTTTACGATCGACAAGGTCCAGTGTGAGACCTTATTCAGGATATCCATGATATTATGTCTTTTATTTGACTATAAAATAGTTCTTTGATATTTTATTTCATTAATACTCCAAAAATCTTTTTTATTGTCTAAAACATGCGTAGTCGCTTAGATACATGGAATGATTTAAGATTCCTTTGTCGATCACAAAGGTTAGGCGGCGCTGCGTTCAGTTTTATTGGGATAGGGGTCGTTGTACTAGATGAGCGTATTCATGAGCGGTTAGGCTGCCTTGAACCTCGAACTAATAATTATAATACAATATAGTAATATAATAATAAAAGTTCTGATTCCTCATTTTATTCTAGTAAGGATCTAATCAGGTCCTCGTCTGTCTGAACCTGAGTCTGAATAGTTTTGGTGCAATGTCTCGAATTCCCAACAAAACATCAACTATTATATTTTTGGGTAGGGATTTTTTTTTGTTTGGGTACAAAATTTTATTGTATTGTAAAAACTAATTATTTTGTTATGAATTCAACAATTATGTTGGAAAGTCATCTTTTTTGGTTGAAAATTGAACTCTTTGATCAATATTCGTCTTTTTCGGTTCAAAATTCAATGATTTTGATTTCGTTTCTTGGGAAATTGGAAAGAAAATTCTACTTGAAAAATCAAGCCTTATTTTGTTCAAGATATAAAGCTTTAATTGGCAATTCATATTTTTTTACCTCTTTTGATGGATGTTTCACAATTCAGCTGCAAGTTTTTTTTCTTGACTCAAAAATCTTTTCCGGTCTTGACTGAATAATCTACTCTGAGTGCAAATTATATTGATTTTTCAGAGAAATGAACCATATGGTTGGAAACAATCTTTTTTGTTGAAAATTATATTTTTTGGGTGAACAAATTCAACTTTTTTCTTGGCATTTATATACATTAATATTTATCTCTTTTCGTAGAAATTTCATTTTCCTTGCTCGAATGAAAAATGATAAAGAGTGCTTTGAGATTCCTGAAGAACCCATGAATTTCTTAAATCCCCCGAAATGTTGAGAATTCCTCAAAACCCCTACAGAAACCCATTGAAATCTTATCCGCTTTTTTTTACATTCTCATCATTATGAGAAGGTATTAGATTTGTGTAAAATTTGACCGCCCCCCCCCCGCCGTTGGCGCGAGCCCCGCGGTTCGCGCC
>WSXT02037660.1:0-13470 GCA_011762715.2 Neuroterus valhalla
TGGGGATTTCGGGAAGGGATTTGAGTTGAAGGGTTAAATGTCTGACGATCTCCTGTGGGAGGGGGGAATATAGATATTTAAAAATCCCAAAAGGGTATACATGGAGCAATAAATCTGATCTGATCTGATCTACGTATTAGATACGTATTAAATACGTAGTAGATACGTACTTAATACGTATCTAATACGTACTTGATAGATAGATCTTTGTAATAAGTGTAAGATATATGTTTTTACTTTTGATGCCCGCATCAGCGCCCTCGCGACCATTCCGCGTATTACGAGCCGTTTTTGGCGCAGCCGAGCTTTTGTTGGTCGAAGCAGGCATTAGAAACATATGAAAAGATGCAAGTCATAAAGAAAAGTGACTGAAAGAAAAGAATTTCAAGTAAATAATAAATATAGTGAATAAAGTAATAAAGTATTTAGAAAAATTACTCATATATAGTACATATTTTTAATGATAGTAAGATAACTTGAAATAAAACACAAATTGAATGTTACACTACCTAAATAATTGAAAAATATTACCATTATATGAAATTGACTTTATTGGAATGTTTTTTACTTTTTTGTTGTTTTGAGAATTATTCTCTTTAGTACTATGACATCTGGTTCTTGGCGTTTTGATCGCCTAGATCTTCATGAATTTTTATTTTTCCACAAGATGTCTGATTCGTTGGTTGATTTTTAGAATCAATCAAGGTTTATCTGGTTTAGCTGGTTTATCAAGAAATAGATGTATTTTAGTAGTAAAAAGAGTTTTTTTTTAAATTTCCTTGGAATTGGGTTAAGATTATTGCAGCTCAAATCTTTAGCAAAATTCGAATAATCCCATCAGATAATAAATTCATTGTCTTCAGAAACTATGGTTACTTGCGCAATTATCGTACACGCGCGTGCACGAGTCGATGGTCTTGGATTTGAATAATCTTCTGTTACCTGGGGGCATTCGATGGAGCTGGAGAAGTATCTAATGTTTTAGTGTTTTGAACAACACTATTTAAATTAAGCTGTCTGTTATGCATGGAGTTTTGTACGTAGCCCTGTGCTATTAGAACTGGGCAACATCTCTTGAGCTGCTTTATTATTTGTATGCTTGCTCCAGAATCAGACAAAAGGGTCGCTTACGTTCGTCGGAAACAGTGTTTGGTGTATATATTTGCATTTGTCAATTGTAGATAGGTAGCAATTGTACCTAGTACATCATCTGTTTTACGTACTCCAATAGGTTGACGATAGCATTTAGCTTCTTTATATTTTTTAAAAATCTCTCACCAACAAGATCGGATGATCTGAATGAAATGTAATCTACAAATTTCTCATAAAAATCACTCCCAATAGCAAACTGTCTGGCGTAGTAATTTTTCTTCTTCTCAATAGATACAAGAAATTCATTGCTCAAATCTTTTACATCTTGAACTCTAATATTTATAATGTCATTACAGCGTAGGTAATTACCAATGCCAAATATAAGTATGACCTGCAAACATTAGAAAGAATGCAATTAAATGGAGCATGAAAGATAAAATATTATTTGAGAAGTGAAACGTGAAAAATGTTATCACCTTCGAAGCTAAATATATATTATCTGGTGCTCCATTTATGAACTCCATTATGTGGCTCCATCTAAAAACATGAGCTTTTTTTGTTCTGTAGCCTTTAGCATTATTTTTTATAAAACCTTTCAGCGAAAGAAAATAATCAATATCAATACTTCCCTTGTGCCCAAAAGTTTGTCGCAGTATGCTCCAAATACTCCATAAATTCGTCGGTTTCAATTCAGTTTTCAATTATTTCAAATTAACTAGTAAGTTTTCTTTCTTTGGAGTTTGAGACAAAATTCTTATTATCTTTCTTCCACTTGTTGCATGTTTAGTAGATTAGCATGTATAGATCAGCAGATTTTATTGGCAACGTGTTCCTTTCTTTGATAATTTTAGCCCCTTTGTCAAAATTTGTTAGGGCAGTTGTCTCGCGACAGTCACATTCAAAATTTCACGCTCAGATAGATGAAAGAATGGACAAATTCTCTTCTCACCATTGGTGAAAGATTTTGATTGAGTTCGTACACTCGCATAGAAGCGTCCTATATGCGAATACACACGCTCACAGTAACAGTTTGTAGGGCAACGATAGTACTGCCTTCTACCACTATGTGCCACACGAGAACAGAAATATTATTCTTTGCAGCATTATATCTTTCATACTAAACGATCAATAGTTGTTATTTTTAACAATAAAATCCATACGATATTTTTCTGTACATCTTTAGTTTTAGTTTTTAGGCTCAATGGTTCGTTTCTATACTAGACTTTGTAATGTGCCGATTGCCCATGTTAGCTAAAGAAGACCCATGCAAAAAGCACAGAACATAATTGATCGTATTTGGCTTTTGAATCAGTCGAATCAGTCGGATAGGGTGTGAATCAGTATATGAAAATATTGTCTACATATTCTGAGAGTTTTATGCAATCCGTAAGCAGGGTACCATTTCGGCACAACTAGCTTAATATGTCTTTCTCGTCTGTGGATCCTCCAGATGTGGAGTCGCTCATTTTTGAGGTTTTGTACGTCTTTTTTATCTACTCTACTTTTAAAAAAATATCGGTAACTACTGCCGTTGCTATTGCAGCAAGAGTCTGTAAAAGTTTCGCAGCCAGTCAGAGCACTCGTTGGCTGATGCGGTCTTCGAAAGTCGCACTTTCCAGCCAAAAATGCGTCTACGGAACACGTATATTCGAGCCGAGAGGAAGAAAACGGTATTTTTGTTCCGTACTTTGCCATGATTCAGAATCTTCACTGGGCATTTTTTTACTCTTAAGAATTTTCTGGAAGTCGTTTTGAAAACGTCTGATAAGCTTGAAAACTATCTCATGTTCTAGCTCCAAGGAGAGGAAGGACTATTGCTATTTTTCCCATTTCAAAATGTTAAGCTCTTGAGCTCTTTGAGCTCTTGTTTCATGCTTCTTCATTATAAGGCAAGTAACCAAGAAAAAACTTCAACCCTATGAAAACATTAATATAATTCCGGTTCTTTCACTCGTATGAAAGTTTCGAGACATGTATGGTAATTACAACAATATCTTTTAGCCTGAATATAGGAAATTATTTTGAAAATTTGAATCAATACATTTTTTAATTATTGAATCAATCTATCAGCATTCTTAATAAAAGGCTCAAATATCATGCATTGCAATACTTTGTTCGATTTTAAGTACGTCGGAAATCGTGTTAATAGCAATGAGTATAGCATTCTGTAAATTTGGTTGCATCAGCCTTATAAAATAAACATTCATGAATATGCCACTTTCAAAAACCATAAAATGAAACTCCCTAATATTACGATAAAGCATTGGAATATCTTTTGATCATTAAATTTACTTTTAATTTTCCCATTTCTGTCCAAAAAAGCATACGTGTGGATTTTTGCATTTCCAATCTATTTTTGAATGATATCATTCTATTCGAATTTCCGAGAAAATATAATTTGTAGAAAAAACATTCTTACAACAAAATCCTGCATGCCAGTTTTAAAGTATTGTGTCTTTTTCACTGAAATACACTCTTCATCTTCTGGTATCCACGTGAGAAATTGAAACATATGTGGACATATTCGGATTATCTGCCTCCACTTGAGATCGCACATTGTTCGCCTATAATCCAGGATAATCTCGTCCATGACCTAATGAGCGAGTTTATGAAAAACATATGCAAGATGTCACTAAAGTTCATCAACTTACGGCAGAAATATTTTTTTCCTCGAATTTCAGCGAATCCTGTCTTAAGGCCAAACTAATAAGTGACATCTGTACGTCTTCGCCGAAAATTGGTAAGTCCTCAACAGCCATACAGTCCACAAATAAATTGTACCTGTAAACGATCAATTATTGTCCAAATTTTCTTATTATTGTTACAACATTTATATGCAAATTCTACACAATGAGTCTGGTCTTCAGTGGTTCTCTGGCAATCCAAAATTATTCTTACAAAAAAGACAAAAATAGCATGGTAAAAATTGCGTAAATGTTTCAAATCGTTCCGGCTTATTCAAGTGCTCAAACACACCATGAACATTGAAATTTGACCAAAACTACTTGGTCCTAAAATTCCACAGCTTACAGTTTTTGTCACATTTTTTTCAAATTTGGATTGCGTTTTTCAGAAAATAATGTTTTGCGATTGCAAATCTTCCAGATCAACGCAAAGGGACTTACAAAACACAAATAATTTGAACATTAATCCCCTCAATATTTCGTTATAAAAAAATTATTCAAATGACTTACTACCCAGTGGGAACGAATGTCCTAAGACGTTTTTAGGACGTTCAAGAAACGTCGAAAGTCAGTCCAAATAACGTCCTTGAAACATACAATGTTTCAAAGACGTTTTTAGGACGTATTTGGAACATGAAACGCTTTTGGGACGTTTATTTGCCTGACTTAGGACGTTGTTTTGGACATTCTTAAAACGTCTTTCAAACTTTACATCCTAAAAACGTTTTCAGGACGTTCTAGAAACGTCTTTAAATTTCGTGCCCCTTGGGTAATAAATATAATTTTCTACGGTGGAAGAATTTTTCTTGTTCATATGATTTCCAAATTCTTGAAAAAAAAGTGTCAAGAGTTTCAGAAATTCTTGTCAAAGGTTCTTGTTGAAAATGAACATAATTATGTATTTTCATTAGTGGTATCTTCAAATTTGGTAGAAATCGAGAGAGCTATGTGTATGATTTTTCAATCTTCTAAAATTTTTAGAATAACATATAATTATGTATACAAATAATCCGCCTAAAACTTTCCGCGTAGATAAAAGTTCTAAAGGTCTTCCTTAAAACTATGGAATTTCTAAATAAGATCATGTCTGTTATGATTATTATTCTAAGTGGATGTCGACAATTTAAACGAATTTTCCTCATAACATTTTTCGAGAGGGCACAAATTTAAAAAGTTATAGATTATTATTAATGAAGTACATTATATTAGGATTCTATTCAAATACAGTGCAATGATTTTTATTATCCTTTTGGAACTCTTTGACTCGCCTGTTTCAAATTCACTTGGAAAAAATTGTTACGCATATATGCCGTGGGCGAATATTAAATGTTTTAGAAGTTACTCATAAACATATATTCACTATTGATGAAAATTTTTACTATTTTTACAATTTATTCTTCAGAAATTGATGGATAATTGTTGATTCATTTCTACTCCAAGAACAAAATTATATCATACGTTTGATTAAAATTTATCAAACTTCTGCAAATGAACAGAACAAGATATTCAAATAACATATTGCAAGATTAACCGTAATATTATATTCTAATTGTTGAGCGCGAAGCGCAAGTGCGACACAATGATAATGTAATCGTCCAAGCCGTAGGTGTTTCTAGAACCTTCTTTGAAGTCATTTTAGAGAACATTGGGACGTGCAAGAGCATACCTACACGCACTTCAAATCTTGGGAAAAAGCGCCGCGCGGGAGGCGCGCAATCAGAATGTGCCTGTCAAAGTAGTACAAGAGTAAAACAAACTTGCATGATAAAAATTTCAGATTTCAATTCTGTTCCAAGAAATCGGGTTGAAAAATTATCATCAATCATTTTTTCCATTTTTTTTTCAGGTCCTGAGACTCAATTTTTGTTGGTCTTTTATAAATATCATAATTGTTATATTTGAAAAAATTCAATTGAGCATACATAATTTCAAGAATAATTGTAGCAATTCAGGTGATTAAAGGGAATCTGGATCTGAAGAAATTGCAAATTTGGATATATATTTTACCACAATAATTGCTTATAACAATTATATAATTACGGTTCCATAACATCGTATAGAATAAAGAAGTTCAGATCATTGGTGGTATAAAAATGTTAAAACGGTCTTTGTAGAATGTGTCATTAAAGTAAATGGAATGCGACTGCAGTAATAGATAAAGTAAAGTTGGACAATGTCGATTATAATCAGCCCTCATTCCCCAAACTGTCTTCGAAGAATAATTTCCAATAAGACTATGTTGTATAAAACTATTTTTCTTCGGGTTACATCTTTAATAAGTATTTTGGGGAACTTTAATTTTAAATATTGAAAATTCAGCCCTTCAGAGATCATTCCCCTTGAATTCTCAACACACAAGATTTTCATATAACACCATGGTAAGATACTTAATTCACAAGAAGATTATATTTTACTTCTTTCTCCATATTAGATTTTATATAGAATTGTCTTAATTCAACTGTTCCTTCGCTTCGTTCCTATAGGATAGCCTGATGAGGGTAACGGAACGTTACCGAAACGTAGCAACATTGTGAACATTTCCATGAATAAAAAGTCTGGATGTGCCAAATAAGATTGAGGAGAATATCTGAATTTTCCTACTTCTCTAAAAAGTATATATTTATCAAATTTGTTCAACACAATTAAATTTGTCATTAAATGAGAATACAATTGGGAAAAATATCACTAGATAGACTAACAAAGTACGTTTGAAAGAAATGTCACCTGAACTCTTAAAACTTGTTCGAACTGTGCATTTGTTTGTCGAATTTGTTTGAAACAATGACATCTGAAAGAAAATGATAATATAGTTTACAAAAGTACCACTAGAAAGACCAACAAATTACGCTGAGAAAAAGTAAAGAAACTTAAAAATTTCTCGAACTGCGCATTTGTTTATAACATTTAGTTATAACAATAAGAAATATATTCTGTCTCATCTTCATATTTTTTCATGTCACTTTGAATTGGATGAAAAACAAAAATAGCTCAATACATATCCAGAACCACTCAAAAACCACCTACCATTGTTTACAACAACACATTTGTATTCGGTATTCGCCAATATCGTGCATATATAAAGTAATAAATAATTTTACTTTTAATAATCGGCTTCAGGGGATCTCTTAAGAATTTAGTTAGCTTTAATTTGAAAAAAAAATTTCAATCGTTTCAAAATTGTAGCCGCAATCGTCTTTTGAAAATTTTTTCGTCATTTTTCCTCACTGTGCACTGGCGAAATTTGGGCATGCAAGAATTTTCGAACTAGCCCTTAAATAAGTTTTATTTAATTTTGTTGTATGCATGACCTGATGCAGGCCTCTGTTTGGTTCCGACTGTTGATGGCAAACTTGATACGCTGCACAAATACTCTGGGGTCCTCGGCAATGAAACGGACGTATATTCTTGGTAACCAAAAAGTTCTTTTGAAACCGTCAAGTGTGAAAACTTTCCAAATATTTTTAACCGGATCGTGATCAGTGACTGCGGCATAACACCAACCAAATAATTTATCGCCATGACTTCCACTGTCATTCTCTTTAGACTGCTCCATAATTTTCTCGACGAAAACTGTTGCTGGAATTGGATGGCGAACGCCGTCAGCTAATCCCAAGTTCAACCAATCATCAGGTGTCCTAAAATAGATAGTATAATAATTTATTAATTTCTTATAGGTAGCTTCCCGTCATTCACTGATACAAATTGTTCCCCAGTAGGGAAAAATCATCAAAACGCGGCTAAAAGTTTCATTTATTGAGAATGTCGCTAAAATTAAGTTTGAGGGTTAATTAGATAAAATTTCAAAAGTGACTCAAGAAACCTAAAGAAACTGCAGAATATTTTTGTAGGGGTTGAGGAAGAAATCGTAATGAACATATTTATAAATGATCACAAATGGACTATTTGAAGATTTTTTTCGACATATCATTTAATGTCTTCGTTGTATTATTTGCGAATAAATTTCTGAATTAATGCAACTCTATTATCACTGCATGAGAGTCCATCAAGTTCGATTTTTTTAACGGAAATATGTGGCCTCTTACAAAACGTACAGTTTTTCATCACTTTCTGCTCTTAATATTGATTACAACGCTTTTTAAAGTGGAACGCTATGGAATGTGCTGAATGGCGTTGCAGTTCAGAGTTGGGAATTTGGTTTGATATTCGAAAAATAATGGGCCAACTCTCGAAAAATGGAGTATAGTTCAAAAAGGGATAAAGATATTGAATATTTGTTAAGTAAAAAGAAAAGTTCAAAACGTAAAATTAGACGAAATCGTTATGATAGTACGCCTTCGTCATACTCCAAAAGTTCTCGAGCTTCGTCTAGAAATTATTTGTCTGCGAGCTCGACATCCATGAGTCCGCGAAGATCTTGAAGCCAGAGGAAATCCAAAAGCCTGGGAATTTCTAGCTCTGGAAAATCTAGGAGCCCGAGAAAATCTAGATACCCGAGGAGGTCCAAAAGCCCGAGGCGATCAAGAAGACCGAGAAGGTCTCATATAAGACGACCTGAGAATCAATTAATTGGATATCCAAGAGAACGTAAGTGTCCTTCAACGGTTTTTCAAGAGGGTAAGTAAATGAAAATAATACTTAAAACGGATAAGCTCATTCATAAGGTGAGAGATTGCCGATTTTATCGACTGGTGAGCTTGTGCATTAGAGCGATACAAAAAAAATCTTTTCGAATTTTTATGCCAAACGCCCGGAAATTTGTTCAAATCCACAAAAAAAATAAACGCATTCTTTTCAAAAAAATTATATTTAGAGGTGTCGCAAGCCCCATGAAGTTTACCACGTATTTCTCATAAGAAAAAAGGCCGTTTTTGTAAATTCTATTCAGAATTCTCAATATTAGGTGAATCGAATTCGAAACTCACCATTTCTCTTCACAGTTAAACACAGAATGCGAATAAAATATTACTTTTCAAATATCACCCCCATAAGTCTGTTTTATAGGTTCCCGAAAAACCCCCATAAGAGAAAAAATGGGATCATCGAGTTTTTGGCGCTAATTATGATATTTTGTCGTTTTTTTTACGCAGATTGTTTCAGATACATGGAATACTACTTTATACTGATAATTAGATGTTTATTCAAATCTATCAAACAATTTATTATTGTTTTTAACAACTTTCTTCTAGGAAAGGGTTAGAAAGTCGACGTTTTTTCTGAATTTTTCAACGTATTGTCAACATTTCAGTTGAAGCGAAGTAATTATCAATTGGAGTTAAAAAAAATTTTTGTTTAAACAAATTATTATTTTTTATGGCTTTCTTCTCTTAGATAAGAGCTAAAAAGTTGCGCTCTTCTCTAAATTCTTAAGCTTTTTGTTTACTTTTCACTTAGTGAGGTAATAATTAATGCGAGTTAACAAACATGCTCATTTGAACAATTCAATATTGCTTAAATCATTTTCTCTTAGATAAGTGCTAGAAAGTTGTGGTTTTTTTTCGAAATGTTCAACTTTGCACTGAATGGAATTTAAATGAAATTCAATTAGATTAAATCAGATTGAATTGATTTATTTGTTGGTTAAATTATATTGTTTTTTTTTAATAAATTTTTTATTTAAATATCAACCATCTCATTCTTGTTCAACAATTTATATTTTTAGGTCAAAAATTCAACTCTTTGGTTGAAAGTTGAACTACTTTCTTAAAAATTAAATTTTTGCGTTGAAGATCCATAATTTTAGTAGAAAATTCGAAATTCACATTTCACTGAATGAATTCAGCTTTTTTGTTTTAATCAATTTTTTCTGAACATTGGAAAAATAACAAAAATAATTTACTTCAAACAATACAAAACAATTTAAAATATGATTCCCTATAATGTTTGTTTATTATTTGTTCACAATTGATAGGTGAAGCAAAGTTAAACATTTTAGAAAAAACCGCAACTCCTTTGCACTAATCTAAGAAAAGAAAGCCATAAACAATAATAATTTGCTTAAACCATTATTTTTGTTAAATTAAATATTAACAGAGTTCAGGTGAAAAGTGGGCAAAAAGTTAAAAATTTCAGGAAAAGCCGCAAGTTTCTATTATTAAGCAAAGAAAATATTATTAGCAATGATAATAAATTGTTCAAACAATTATTTTTAACATGAATTAATTATTACTTTAATCTAATTGAAAAGTATATAAAGTTGAAAATTTTAGGAAAAACCGCAACTATGTAGTATTCATCTAGAAGAAGATAGCTATAAACATTTACAATTTATTTTATTAATTATTTTCGCTAAATAAAATATAATAATTACTTACTCCAAATGGACCGAGGGCAGTAGCTGCGTGGTGACTCTCGACTTGGGCGTGATCTCGAATGTCAAACATGTACGGGCGCGGTTAGCGCTCGGGTGGGTGACTTTTCGGGATTCTCGCTTAGTCGTGTTTTCACTACGTTTAACTACTGTCGAGCGGGAGATTTGACGCCGAGGAATGGTGTAGGCATTCGATGCTATCAAATATCTACATCTAAACTCGTCTGTCGATAATCGACTGCACTCAGGAGTTTTGGTTCTCTGCAGTTTTCCTCTCCTCTGACCAAGTGTTCAGGCGAATGCAACCATTTTAAATTGAAAATACGGCTGCAGACGGTAGGGGTTTCAGAGATTAAAAATCCCACAGGAATGAGTACGTCAGGCATTGCTTGGAGGCTTATTATGAGAGTTGGGGTTATTGGGGATTTCGAGAAGGGATTTGAGTTGAAGGGTTCAATTTCTGACGATCTCCTATGGGAGGGGGTAATATAAATATGTAAAAATCCGAAAAGGCTATACATGGAGTTAAACAATTACAATTACGTACTGCAAGTGAAAAGTGGACAAAAAGTTGAAAATTCCAGAAAAAACGCAGCTTCGTAGCATTATTCTAAGAAAATATTGTTATAATTAATAAAAAATTGTTTAAACGATTATTTTTGTTAACTTTAATCGATTATTACCTCGCTTCAACTGAAACGTTGAACATAAGTTGAAGAATTCATAACAAACCTTCTACTTCCTAACCCTTTTCTAAGAGAAAGTTGCTAAAACCATAATAAATTGTTTAAACAATTTGTAAAAATATATAATTATCAGTATAAAGTAGTGTTTCATGTATTTGAAACAATCTGCGTCAAAAAACCCACAACAAATCATAGTGAGCGCCAAAAGTTCGAACAACTCATTTTTTCACTTATGGGGGTTCTTTTGGGACCCTATAAAACAGATCTATGGAGGTGATGTTCAAAAAGCAATATTTTTTCGGATTATGTGACTAATTGCGAAGAGAAATGGTGATTTTCTAACTGGATTCACCCAATATTGGGAACTTTGAATAAAATTTACAAAAACGTCTTTTTTTCTTATGGGAAATACGTGTTAAGTTTCATGGGGCTAGGCGCCACCTCTACATATTATTTTCTTTTAACAAAAAAATGCGTTTATTTTTATGTCGATTAGAACAAATTTCTGGGCGTTCTGCATAAAAAGAAGTCAGGTCGGGCAAAGAGCAACTAGCACCTTGCGACCTCTCAAAATCTTACGACGATACTGTCGATAAAAATACTGCCAAAGATCTTTCTTCCGAAGTTGCCATTAAATCGGAATCACAAAAACAACCTCATTTTCTCGATCTCCCGCAGTTGGATCCTGAAATGAAGTTGTCACTGCTGAGAGAGGTAGCGCTGAAAAGAGATGAGCACTTTCAGAACACACAACGCCTAGCAGGTTCTGCATTGTCAGCGTCGGGTACGGCGATTTCAAGTTTATTGGGAGAGGAGGAGCTAAATCCTATAAATCTTTGATAACTTTTGTCAGATGCGGGCACCCCTGAACAAATCTGAATGTGACACTTTTCTCTTTGGAGAAAAATTGAGTTCAAAAATTGAAGATGTAAAAGATATAGAGAAGATTGGTAAGGATGCGAAACCTACTACTATTTTTAACGTATGTAGAAGGGTACAAGACTCCTCCCAATCAAAAGCTTATTCAGTCTCATCCACCATTAATTCCCGAATGGACGCAGGCAAAAGCTGCGAATTCGAGTTTAGAAATTACTAAATTATTAAAAATTAAAGCTATAAATCCTTGCATCCCGCAAGAAGGTGAATTTCTATCATTTTATCCCTTGTCGATAAGCCGGATGGAACAAAACGTTTCATATAAAACTTAAAAAAAGCCTAATGAGTTTCTACAGGTACCGCATTTCAAAATTGAAGATCTTCGAACAGCTTTCAAACTTCAAGAAAAGAACTGTTATGTGTGTTATTAAGAATTAAAAGATGCGTACGTTCTTATAACGATCGACAGAAAATACAGGAAGTTTCTAAGATTTTTTTTCCAGTGAAATCTTTATGAATTCACCTGTTTACCGTTTGGTCAATCTTTAAGAAGTAAAAATTTTCTTCAGTTGTCTATTTGGACGGATTCTTGCTTTTGGGCAACTCTCTGGAGGCTTCTTCAGTAAATGTTAAAAATACAATCAATTTGCTAAATTCACTCGGCTTTCTAATCAACTTTAATGAAAATCATTTGCAACCTGAAAAAAAATGTCCATTTTTAGGATTTTATTTGAACTCAATGACTCTGTTATTAGAACTTCCCGCAGAAAAGGGTAAGAATTCAAGTTCGCTGATAGATAATAATCTATGGGAGAAACGAACTTGCACCGTAAGAGAATTCGCGCAAGTAATAGGCCGTCTTGTTGCAAGCTGTCTGGCCGTAGCTTACAGTAGGATACATATGAAAAGTTTAGAAAGGGCAAAATTTTTAGCACTTCTTCTCGACAATGGGAGTCATAATGAGCGTTTGGAAATTCCTGAGTCCATTTTTCCAGACTTGCAGTGGTGGTAAAAGAGTTTTCCAAAAGCAATAAATCCAATCAAACAATTTAAGTTTTAAAGAAATTTTTTCAGATGCATAAATGTTTGATATAAGTACTTTACTACGATAATTTTAGAAAGAATGTTTCATGTAGTCAACTTTTTCGAAATCACCTTCGAGCAATTTCTGAATCACAAATTAAATCACATTGGAGAAAAATGTTAGTATTTTTTGGGCTAAGCATTAAATGTATATACGAAAATTGGAAACCCACCTGCAATCAAATTCTTCGTCGTCGAAAATCTCGAGCGGCAAGAAATTCATTTGTGAGAATGGGCCATATTTACTATCAAATGAGGTCGTCGAGGAGATCATCTCAGGCGACAAAATATCTAATGGACGAATATTTTCTTGGCTTAATAATTCATCCAATGTGAAATTTCTATAAAGTCGTCTTTTCCTTTCCATTTCCACATCCCGCGGCAAATTTTTCGGCCCCACGTTCCGATCCATCTGCACTTTGGGTGCAAATGTCTCCGCTGGAAATGACTGAGAAAGATGCAAAAAAAAACTTGAGTATTTTCATGCATGAAAACTGTAAACTTGCAGCCTAATTTCCTAAATATATCAGTATACTTCGTAATATGTTGCATTCATCAACCTTCTAGCAAACGTATAGCAACTCTGCAACTTCCTTAGAATAACTTAATTGCAGCCGGGAGGAGAGGCATGTGTTTGGTGACACTAGGAAATGAGGAGGAGCGATTTGAAATAATGGGGAAGAAGAGACTCTTGAAAGGGAGAGCAGAGAGAATCGAAGAAGATATGACGTGGCAGGAGAGGAGAAGAAAATGGAGAATAGGGCAGAGTGCATGGGAAGAA
>WSXT02037671.1:0-13469 GCA_011762715.2 Neuroterus valhalla
TCCTGTGATAATTGAGTAATATCTAGTTTCGGTAAATAAATTCTCTCAAGTTTATTTAACATTTCATCAAGAGTGATGCCTGCTCGAATTTGAATATGTTTACGCGCAGGTCCTATAACTCTCGTCCGAATTAACATTGTCAAGTAGGGAATTTCATGAATCGTTACCATACTTCGGGCCATTTGATAATGTTCCATAAACATAGTGACGGACATATTAGTACCATCAAACTCTGGAACCATGTCCCGTACGGATCTTGACACATGTAAAATAGCTTGGGCCCTTATTGGTCCTGAAATAGTAGAAGTATTTCGTGAAACTTCTCCTCGCCTATCTGGAATAGCTTCTTATTGTTCATTGGATTCATAAGGATCTTTTGAGACAGTCCTAGTACTATCGCTATTATTATTAATACTACTACTGGAATGAGGCTCAATCAGTGTTTCTTCAGAATTATGTGTATTAATCGCATCATCATCTTCTAATCTGTTCCCTATATTCCCTGTATCATTTTAATTATTTATTACTGAGGCTTGTACCCCCCTGGTGCTTCGAAGACCAGATCGCTTCGCAAAACGTGGCATTTTGGAAGTTAAGACTTACTTGGACTATACAATTTGAAATTTCTCGCTTTCGTTACAGATTCCTGTAGCGTTACGGCTCCTTCAACTACTGGAGATTCTTGATAAATCACTGATAATCCCATTCTTCAATACCTGGAAAACAATCTTCGGTTCCTAAAATCCAAAAGACCTCGTAGATTGCCTCGAAGTAAGATCCCTCAGTTCCGTACTCCTTTTTCGTACCATTTAGTTGTCTGCTTCGAATTCCCACGTTGAAATCACAACTTTAATCAATTTCTCAAAGTCTCCCAAGCCTACGATTGCTGAGGAATAACTGGTGGCTCAATTCAATCGTTTACAATCTTGGTGCAATTGATAGCACCCTAGCTGCCGGGAGAAAAACCACCCAAAACCCTGGTAGAAGATTGTGGCTCCTCAAAAATGTTTATGTTGATTTCTGTGAGCTTTTTGTCCTTGAAATTTGCTCAGTCTGACACACATACACTTTTAATGTTTATTGTAATTGCAGGAAACTAATGGGCACATGCTCTAGTGCGACGCAAAATTTATAGTAACCCTCTCGTAGATAGAATTCAATACAGATCCAGCCTTCACCATCATCATAGATCCGACACAGTTGTAGCGGTTTAAAATCCGGATCCGAAAGGAGTTCGACCAATGTCATCAGCGAGGGATTTGGATCAGACATTTTCGAAATATTAGTGTCACAATTAATCAGATTAGTATTCAGTGTTCAAAAACAGACACTTTTCAAATTTGAATGTTTCCTCGGTGCAGCATATCCCACCGCTGTCACCAATTTGTTACGTCCCTGGCGCTGTAGTGGAATTCTATTCCGTCGTAGCCTGACGCTGATTCGTTGAAGAGCGGAATTCGTTGCCGCCGTTTAATGATTGAAACCATAACCGGGAGAGCAAATAAGGTTTTGAATTTAAAACACAATTTTGAAATGATTCACTTGATAAGTATATTCTTTTCGCATCAAGATTCAATTAATAATCTTTCATTGTTTTAACATATATGCACATAATCCACTAAGAACTGTAATAATTCAGTTCATTGTTCAACAATTATCAGTTCGCAAAATAATTTTAAGATTCTTAAGAATCGTTAAGATTAGCCGAACGCGGCGACGCGCTTCGCGTTGAACAATTTAAACTTCCTATTTTCAGCTTTGAACAATTTAATAGTCTCAAAAATATCTAAGTACAATTTGTCAAATTGACTGTCGCAGGTTTTAAGTAAAAATTTCGGATCGGAGATACAAATATCTGACGTTTTTCTGCTGCGCGCGCCTGTTTATGAACTACATTTTGGGCGGAGTAATTCCCCTACTATAGATTTATGTACATTTCACCAATCAGAAAGTAGGTCATTTGGCTCTTCAATATAAGTCGCCAAATGAGTCATTCGATGATTGACATTTATAAACAGCGATAGTGCAAAGTCCATATTTATCGCGTTTTACATCCGCCTCATTGGCGCCTTTATGTCATAAACGATACTAAAAATAGTACTATGTCTCATCTTTTGGTCTAAAAATAGCGATGAGCTAACGTTGCATCTATTCTCAAGTCTAGTATTTATTGTACTTCAAGACAGAGAGAGATAATTGCTCTTGAATCAATTTTTATTACTTTATTGCCATTCTTGCAATATTCATATAATTTTATTCCGCTCCTACAATATTGCGTTAAACCGTGAACTAATTTGAATTCTTCCTCTAAATCCGCCATCTTGGTCATGCGCAATAGCATTTTAGTTCCATAATTTTGCGCTCCATCACACCAGGATGATTTCAGGTTTCACGAGGTGATCAAAAGAATGCCCCGGAAAGTTACGATGTTGGAAAACAACTCTGGATCACTACAAATCGACAAAAGAACGAAAGAAGGATGATTACTCGCAACATCGGAGTGCGCGAGCGTCTCTTATCGATGTGGAATATAAACCTCAAGCCTCATCCTGCCCCGGCCTCTTCGCAAATGAGAACGCAGGGAGAAAGGAAGGAAGGCCGAGTCCACCGTCGCCGCTGCCACGTTCGTTCTTCCTCGCGGATTACAGCCGTGAACACACCAGGTTATTTTAACCGACATTTGTACTTACAGTTTTTTGGATGCAATTTGATTTTTTTCGTTTGAAAGCCTCGGGCTTGAGAGTCCAAGTAAAAATGGCGTAACAGGTAGTGGAGGTGGAAATTCCCTGACCGGACCTTCGTTATAATACGATTGATATCCCTCATGTGATTTATTGCAATGTATTTTTTGTGAGATTGATTATGTGCTATATTTAAAGTTGGTGAATATTGAGTTGCAGTCGAGCTGAGGAATCTCCTTTCGCAATGAAAATTTGGTAATACTACTGTTTATGTCCCGTAACAAAAAAAGGTTTAAAAAAATGGTTTTTAGCTAGAATGGCTTATTTTTACCTGTAGAATAATAATTTGACGGCTGAAAGATGAATTTTCTATTGTTATCATTGAATAAAAGGTCAAAAAGTGGAGTGACAGAAGAATGCGGTTAAGTGTTTGCAGCGTAAACATTGATGGAAAAAGGTACTTACGTGTAGTGAATGTCGATAATTGCTCGTGAAATGGTTGAAGTCGAGGATTATTGTTAAAATTACCTTGATAAAACCCATTAACGATCCTCAGAGATTGAGGTTATGTGTTCCGTGATGAAGCGATGTAAGTTAAGATGGCGGCCTTTCGACACTTCTCGAAATTGTGAATTCGATTAGTATCGAAAGATTTAAAATTTGATTTACAAATTCAAATGTTGGTCAGGATTGTGTATTTGGTTCTTTTTTTCAAAACATTTTTAAAGAAAGTGTCTTTACCTAGGTTGGGTATTTTTGGTAACCTTTTCGAAAGAGTGGGATTAAAACAAAAAAAAACTCCGAAATGGCCAGTCTATGGCCTTCTAATCAAGAAAAAGTAGGACAAAACAATTGTTTCGAATCATTTCTTAATAAAAACAATAATAAACAATGACAGGAGACTTACAAGTTTTCCGTATATTTGCGTGATATTGTGCGGGTAGGATGTGCAATCGATGCAAAATAGTTGCAAATTGCAGAGAAAGTGGTAAAAACACCCCTAGAATTGGTGAAAGAAATAACGTAGGTCACAAACCTTCCCCTCTTCCCATGCCTCGTGGGGAGCAGGAAGGCACCCCTGTGACTGGTCACAGATATAACGTAGGTCACATAGCTTCCCCTTTTCCCATGTCTCGTGGGGGGGGCGTCCCAGTGACTAGTCACAGAAATAACGTAGGTCACATACCTTCCCCTTTTCTCATGTCTAGTGAGGGGCGGGAAGGCACCCCTGTGACTGGTCACAGAAATGACGTAGGTCACATACCTTCCCCTTTTCCCATGTCTCGTGAGGGGGAAGCACCCCAGTGACTGGTCAAGGAGATAACGTAGGTCACATAGCTTCCCCTTTTTTCATGTCTCATGGGGGGGGGGGGTACCCCAGAGACTAGTCACAGAAATGACATAGGTCACATACTTTTCCCATATCTCGTGAGGGGCGGGAAGGCACCCCTGTGACTAGTCACAGACTATGTCTATAGGACCTATATGTCTGTGACCTGTCACAGGGGTTCCTTCCCGCCCCCCACGAGACATGGGAAAAGGGGAAGGTATGTGACCTACGTTATTTCTGCGAACAGTGACAGGGGTGCTTTCCCGCCCCCACGAGACATGGGGAAAGGGGAAGGTTTTTGACCTACGTTATTTCTGTGACCAGTCACAGGGATGCCTTCCCGCCCCACGAGACATCGTAGGAGGGGAAGGTATGTGACCTACGTGATTTCTATGACCAGTCACAGGGTTGCCTTTATCACCGATCGCACTTCCTACCTGCACAATATTACGCAAATCAAAATTATATATTCAATTATATGAAATCGCTGTCTTTATAATTATAACTAGCATGGTTTGCAGTAGAAATATCAGGTCGAACAATGTCTTAAAAAATTAAAATCATCAATAATCATATATTTACAGGTTTCTTACTCGCATTCCGATTCAAAGTCGTAATCCCTGAAAGTTTGGTCAATGAAATAATCAATTAGTGTTGTAAAAAAATATGCGAATACAATTTTAGAATAAAAATCACTTACGAATCGGTAAAGTGAGAATTTTTACCGATCTCGAGCTGTTTTCGAGGATCGTAAAGCATACTTGCGGCACGAAAAAATTGGTGAATTCTTCCCCTGTGGTCCAAAAATTTTCTGCGAAAGTTGAACTCTGCCAAGTACCCCAAAAAATGATACCTTCGTCGCCCATATTTTGGAACGTTGTCTCTTACATCTCGCCAAAAACGTTCAACACCCTGGCTGTGCGCTTGGGTATTTGGGTTGACAGAATTTATTGAATGGTTGACCGTCAGATGTTGGTATCCTTCGTTGTCAAGGGTATTATATGACTTCCAACAGTCGGACATCACTGTTGTTTCGAGGAAATCACATGTGACTTTCTGGTTTTTTCTTATTCTTCTCAACTCTTCTTTTCTTTCTACAGCGAAATGACAACTCCTTGCTGTTTTCTGGATTTTTTGCTACAAGGGTACATTTTTCACCAAATTGCGGACAATTTTTTTGTCTGAGGAGGCAACCATGATGTTTCAAAAATTCATACAGGTTATCTACATATGTCCCGGCAAAAAACTAACAAATCTTCGAGTCTCCATACATAAGTGGCGCAAACATCTTCATAACTATCAGCCATTTTTTTTGATAAAAAAAATCTGGGGAAAAAATTGGAATCACGAAAAAAAAGGCAAAGATTTTCCACATTTTCGAGGTTACGACGTGCACACTTTTCTAAGAAGAAAGAGAAATATAATATAAGATGTTATTAAAACTCACTTTTTTACATTCTTATCAGAGAAGGTATTAGGTGTGTGTAATATTTGCCCCCCCCCCCATTTTTTTCAAATGTCCACGTTTTGAGACCCCCTGAACCCAGAAAAATGGTTTTTACGAATGTGTATGTCTGCCTGCCTGTATGTATGTATGTATGTATGTATGTATGTATGTATGTATGTTTATAAGTATGTATGTTTATAAGTATGTATGTATGTATGCATGTATTTATGCATGTCAGTCTGTGAGCACGATAACTTACGAAAAAACGAATATATCATATTGGCCTTGGATACACTCTTTTAGTGTCGAAAACTAAAGGTCAAGTTCGTTAGCCAGCTATTTTTGATGAAAACTCAAAAAACTGGAGCATTTTGAAAATTTTTTAGACTTTTTTTTCAAGACTCAAAAATTTCAAGTATGGCCTTCTGTAGTAAGTAGAAAAAAAACGTTTATCCTTATGATTTCTTTTTTTGGTGAAAACAAAAATGTCAGAGTTATGGTCTTTCAAAATTCAAAAATATAAACGAAAATGATGGTTTTTTGCCAAACAACGCAAGATGTAAAAAAAAGTTAGAGAACAAAAATGTTTTTTCTTGAGAGACCTACAAAATAGTGAATACAACTTTTGGAATTTTCTCAAAAAATCAAAAATTTTTTTCAAGATTTAAAAAATTGTAAGTACGGTTTCTTGTAGCAGGTAAAAAGCGAAACAATTAAACAATTTATCCTAATGATTTTTTTTTGATAATTACAAAATTGTCGGAGTTGTGGCATTTTCAAAATTCAAAAATATAAACGAAAATGAGCATTTCTAGCCAAACAACGCAAGATAGGAAAAAGAGTTGGAAGAAAAAAATGTTCCTTTTTGGGAGCCCTCCAGGATGATCATTTACAAAAAACCATATAAAAAATGGAAAAAAATGAACTTTTGGACAATTGACACAAACTCAGGAAAGATAGAAGCGAAACAAGTTCTGTACCAGGAAAATATCTTTAAATGTAGTGTCAACTCCTTTAACAGTAAAAGTAGTTTTCATTTCAATCAGCAAAAATAACTATAAAAATGAAATATTAAAATTTTTGAAAGAATGATAAAGGCTACCACAGAAGATTGATAGATAAAAGTTATTCACACGAAAAATAACCGTAAATTTGTTATCATTTTTCCGATTGGACGCGTAGTTTTCCTTTCAGTCGTATAAAATGAAATTTAACATTTTTGAATTGGTTTCCTAGAAAAACTACACAACATGTAAAAAAAAATTAGGCAACAAAACTTCTCTTCCGTTTTGGACAAATGTTGATCGAGTGCGCAGTACGAGACACGCCATGAGAATGTATTCGTTAAAGCCAGAGAAGCTTAAACACAAGAGCATTCACACTCATCAAATTATTTTGTGTACTTTGAACTAAGTAATCAAAGCTAATGTTAATATTTATGAACGCTAATCTTCTTTTATTTATAGTAAAAGTTGTTTTTTTTCAAGAATCTTTATTTTTCTTCCTCAAATATTAGCTCGCGTTAATATGTTTCCGAAAAAGTGAGGACCGATTGTAGACCATGTTGCTACATCGATATAATTATTGAATGAATTGTTAAGTTCGCTTTATTGAAAGGTGGCCTTATTCTTTCGTTGACATAAAGAACCCTCTTGGATTGCGAACCACGCCCACAAAGCGAGCCTGAGCTACCTCGCAGAGTTCTGGTACACTGCTTTTGGAATTTTTCTTTCGTAGATTTTGAGAGATGAAGTCGTTTCTTATTTGTAATTTTTTAGATTTTGGTTCTGAGGATTGAGTGGCCTCGAAAGGCCCGGCGCCCAACGGTAACTTATCGCGTACTTATTGTAATATTGGAATTGACCCACTGAAGCAGTGTCAGAGGTATTTCATTGTACTTTCGCATCGTGGACTAAGTGAGTCCATCATTTAGGGAAAATCCGCGGAAGAAATATGAAAAAACGGTGCAGTTCAATCAGTGTGGTGAGACAAAGAATCGAGTGACGTCATACGCAGTGAGCTATAGTGAAGTTCAGTGGATTGTGCGTCAGTGAGAAAGTCGGACAGTGTACAGTCAGTGTATTTGAGAGTGATGGTGCATTGGGAAATGGATAGCCACTACAAGGAGAGTAAACGCCATGAAAAAAGCGACGACGGCTTGGAGACTGATAATGGAGCGACTGGAGTGGGCGAAGGTAAGAGTGAGACCTCAAACTCAACGGAAGTATTGCCATCTTCGGAAATTTCAAGCGTTCGTCGCAGTGCGAGAGTCAACAAAGGTAACCCGCCTGATCGTTTCGGAAGTGAGTCAAATACAGCGAAAAAACTGGTGACTGACAAGTCAAAGCGTGGACATAATACTGACAGAAGTGTACTTGACAGCACTTCTGCCATGACGTCCAGTTCCAGTACTGTAGTTAGGCGTCAACTTCAAATTGATGTGTGGAAAGCCGAGGAGTGAAGTAGCTCGCCAACAGGCTAAACGTGAGAAGAATCTCGTCGAATTGAGAGCGCGTTTAAAGAAGGGTATGTTGTCAGAAGAAGCAGAACGCGAGCGACGATCCCACGCTAGTAATCTGAGTAGTGTAGGCTCATTGAGATCAGAACATTCTATTGTTTTGGATCGTGAACGATCAAATAAATCTGAAGTTGAAAATTGGTTGAAAAATTCAGGTATATCGAATTCCGGTAAATGCGAGTTCGTGAATCCGCGAGGTCCTAAGTACAGCATAAAGCATCCAATTCCCTTCACATTTATCGACAATAACGCGAAAAAAACAGAAGATGAGAGACCGTATAATGTTTTTAAAACAGATATTGTTGACGAAAACGAAGGTCGTAGTATACCGAATAAATAAATGGCGAGACAGACTTTGGGCAGAGACTTGCCAAAACGCAATGGCAACACCGCTAGTTGGGTTTTTTTCATTAGTATGTTTCGACAAACGACAGAAGCATGCGGTTTTACGCCCGCTGAGAATATGCTGCGGTTACGAAAATGTTTGGAAGGTGATGCTTTCGAAGCCGTCAGAACATTATTACAATAACAAATGTAGAAAAGGTGATCGGCACACTCGAGCGAAGTTTCGGTCAGCCAGACTGTATTATAGAAGATTTGATGAATAAAGTGTCAGGCCGCGGCAAGTGCGATATATCAACCTACGTTCGACGAAAAAGTGAAAAAAGGACAAACGTGTATTATCGCTTCAAGATCAAAGTAGTGACGAAAAACCACAGTGCTTTTTTCGTGATAAATTTCATAAAACGGAAACGTGTGCGGGTCATCAAAAGTTATCGGTTGACGCGCGTTAGGAACCTGTTAAGAAAAGCCGGGCATGTTTTGGTTGTCTGTCAACAAATCATGGACTTCGGAAATGTTTGCGTAAAGTTTGCGGAAAGAATGCATGTAAAATGAAACACCATCCTTCATTGCACAGTGATCAGAAGAAAAGGATCGATACGAAGCAGGAGGAATCCATCCCGAAGATAGATAAAGAGAAGCCTCTGGATAAGACTGAACAGGATACCGTCGCGGGAAACGTACTATCTACAAGTAAGCAAAGGAAACGGGTGTTGCTAAGAGTTCTTCAAGTAACTTTGAATGGACCTGCGGGTGAAATGGATACGTATGCGATTTTAGACGGTGGTTCGACGATAACGCTCATTGCCGAGGAAGTTGCGAATAAACTCGGATCAAAAGGACCGGTTCATCTGTTAATCGCGACGTGGTACAACAACGCAAGTACTTGGAAAATGCTGCTCCAACGATAATGATTGGCGAAGATAATCTGCATCTAAAAACGATAAAGAGGCAGGTAAGAGGCAGAGTTGGTTTTGCCATACGCATCTCTCACGCCTCTTGATTGGTCAGTCCATGGACTATACAATGTGGAACGAGTAGACAAGGCGTACACATTGTTCATTCATGAAAATCCTGAAGAAATAGAATTGAATGAATTACTGAAGGGTTTTTTGGTCTACGGAATCTTTCGAAGTTATGTTAACCTTGAACACTCTAAGATCAGCAAAAAATCAGAGGGCACGTGACATACTGGAGAGAACGATTCGTCGTGATGGTGATCCGTGGGAAGCAGGGCTTCTATGGGGAAAAGATGATGATTCCCTTCCAGAGAGTCTTCTAGCAGCAGAAAAACGACTTCTCTTGATTGAGAGAAAAATGTCTCGTGACCCTAAATTCGGCGAAAAATATGAAGCCAATATCCAAGCCTACTTTTATAAAAATTAGGCTCAACGATTGACTGATGAGGAAACGTCGAAGAATAGCGATCGATTGTGGTATTTACCGCATTTTACAGCAGTTAATCATCAGAAACCAGGAAAATTACGAATGGTATTTGATGCGGTGGCAAAAAGTCACGGCGGCAGTTTGAATGATCATCTCTTGAAAGGGCCGGACTTGTTTAATTCGTTACCAGGAGTGTTTTTTAGGTTCCGAGAAAGAAAAATAGCTATCGTGGGTGATCTGCGCGAAATGTTCCACCAGGTTCGGATCAAAGAAGAAGATTGCTCTTGTCAAAGGTTTTTGTGGAGGAATGAAGAACCGAAAAAGATTGACACCCTTGAAATGAAAGTCATGATATTTGGATCAGCATGTTTCCCTTGCGTCGCACAAGAAGTGAGAAATCGAAATACGGTAGAGTTTCGAAGTATTCATCCTGACGCTTGTGAAGCTATAGTGCGAAAGCACTATATGGATGACTATTTGGATAGTTTGGATACTGCAGAACAGGCAACTCAAAGAGCACAAGAAGTTGCCTACGTTCATCAAAAAGGAGGTTTCGAAGTTGGCAACTGGTTGTCAAACTCTTCAAAGGTTTTAGATTCCTTACCTCCTGCATCGGTAGCACCAAAGAGAACAGATCTCATATTATCAGACGAAAATTATACTCGTGTTTTGGGTATAAATTGGACACCAAATACAGATAGTTTTTTATTCATGTTAGACTTTCCTAAAACAGATGAAAAATCATGTTGTGAGATAAAACTCCTACGAAACGAGAAGTTTCAAAATTTCTCATTTCCCTGTTCGATCCGTTAGGTCTTCTAGCTGTTCTGACGATCCCAGCCAAGATTATGATGCAAGACATCTGGCGTTTAGACACCGACTGGGATAAAACGCTTCCAGATGATCTCAAGGAAAAATGGCTGTTATGGCTTAAAGAAATACGCCATGCAGAGACGCTGAGGATACCACGCTGCTACTCCTGGGATTTAGAACGAGTTTGCGACGTGGAGTTGCATATATTTGCGGATTCTAGCACCCATGCCATGGCAGCAGTGGCCTATCTTTGCTTGAAAGGAGATTCCGGAACAAGGACAACTCTAGTATTGGCCAAAACTAGATTTGTTCCTATCAAAATATTAACAGTTCCGCGATTGAAACTTCAGGGTGCGGTAATGGCAACTAGACTTGCACGTTTCATTGCAGCAGAGCACAGCCTAAAAATCACTCGCAAGATATTCTAGTCTGACTCACAAACCGTCTTGAGCTGGATTAGATCAGACGCTCGAAAATATCCTTCTTTCGTGGCGCACCGGATTGCCGAAATTATAGATTCGACATCCACAGAAGACTGGAGGTGAGTACCTATTAAGGAAAACGGAGCAGACGAGGCAACCAGGACTACACATCGTGAGAAGCTCCAGAATCCAAGTAGCTGGTTCACTGGACCTCAATTTCTTTCTAGGTCAGAGGAAAACCAGCCGATTCAGAAACAATCAAGTGGTCCAACCGAGGAAATTACGGAACTGAAAAAAGAGTTTTGTTTGGTGGTAAAAATTGAGGACAAGTTAATTTACGTTAGCAGATTTACGTTACCTGAAGATGTTACGCACCTTATCCTGGGTACAACAATTCATTGATTACTGCAGGAAGACTATAAAAAAAGGGAGTAACGTATGGGAGTTGTCAGCTTTCGAAATTTAACAAGCAGAGGAAAGAATCTTGAAACAAGCTCAACTAGAATCGTTTCCTGACGAATGGAATCGACTGAAAGGCGGAAAAGAACTCAATTCGCCATCGAAAATACGTAACCTGTCGCCATTCTTCTCGGAAGGATTTTTAAAGATATCGGGTCGTATCGTGGAGAATAAAGACACAGGCCAGAGGCCTTTGGAACCAATAATTTTGGACAGTAAGCATCCTATTACCAGATTATTGGTCCAGCATTACCATCTCAAAGCTGGTGATAATGGCAGGGAACGTGTCATCAACGAGTTGAGAGAAAGATACTGGATCACCAACATTCGGTCAGCAGTTCGCAGTTCCTAAAATTCGTGTCGCGGAAGTCAGCATGGAAGAGCGAAGCCAGCTGTTCCACGAATGGCACCGCTACCGTCTCCCAGACTGCAGCCAAATATCGACCTTTCACAAACACCGGAGTGGACTACTTTGGTTTTTTGAATGTCACAATTGGTCGTCGCCACGAAAAAAGGTATGGAGTTTTGTTTACCTGTCTAACGGTCCGTGCCGTTCATTTAGAGATAGCTGCGTCTCTCACAACCGATTTTATGATAATGGCACTTCGCCGTATGATATCTCGGCGGGGAAATCCAATACGACTTTATTCTGATAATAGAACCAATCTCAGAGGTGCATCAGAAGAGCTTCGAAAAGCGATTCAAGAACTGGATCCAAACGAGATTCTGCGTCAGACGTCAGGAGAACGAATGGAATGGTATTTTATCCCTCCCTCAAGTCCTCATATGGGTGGTTGTTGGGGAAGGTTTCTAGGTTCGGTGAAAAAGGCCCTCTCAACCACGCTGAAAGAGAGAGCACCTGAAGAAGAAGTTCTACAAACGCTGATGGCTAAAGCAGAATACTCGGACAACTGTCGACCTTTGACCCATGTTTCCGACGACCCAAACGATGACTGATGACACCTGGAGGAGTGAATGCAGCCCAAGGAGCACCAGGTTCTTTTTCCGATGCAGAAATGCTTCGCAGACAGTGACGAATTTCTCAATGTCTAGCCAACCAATTTTGGCAACGCTGGATTAAAGAATATCTACCGACGATTAATCTTTGAAGCAAGTGGCAACAAGAACAACCAGACCTCAAAGTAAACGACATCGTGATAATTTGGAATGACAACGGACCAAGAAATCAATGGAAGAAGGGACGAGTTTCATCCGTGTACCCTGGGAAGGACGGCCGCGTACGAGTGGCCGATGTGCAGACAGCTACGGGACTATTGCGTAAGCCTGTTGCAAAACTGTGTCCCGTAAATGTGTTTTAATGTATTCATATGTGTGTACTAGGAATACAGGAGGAGGAAATGTAATGGTCCATTTGATTTTTATATGTAATTCTGATTTTCATATTGTTTTTATTTGCGTCGATAACTTCTAAGAAATTTTGTGTTCACTTTTTAATGATGCCCGAAAGAAATATTGTGTGTCGCGCTCCGAGCGACTCAAGTACGAGGCTTAAATTAGGCGAACTGCGAAGGCGAGACTAGTGTTGTCGTGGCAATGACAGTAAAAGGGTCGCTCGTGGTTTTTGATTTTACGCAATTTATCCTCAAAATTATATCTTTGCCTTTTATTTCATTATTCATTTAAACCGCTTCCTAATAAATAATATTCATTCGATAAATGTAAACTGCTTGTTGTTTTCACAAATAAACAGTGTCTTTTGTGATAAACTAGGTAACTGCGTCATTCGAAACTTATTCCTGACCTCACGATTATTAACATTTATTCTTGAGCAAAATCTGTTCATTGACTTTATACTCTAACGGTTTCTTCCTCAAATTATAATATTTTGCTTGTTTTCCATTTGCTTCGTCCAAAATTTTTTGAAGTTCCTCTTTAATTATTTGTAATCGCCTGAGCCTATCTGTCAACTTATCCGTGTCCCGTAACTCTACTTCCTGCGATTCTTTTAGCTCTCTTTTCAATTACTGTAACAGTTGGAACTTGGAATATTTGTTTATACTCTCTCCCTTTCACGGGTTCCAGAGTCTTTACATATAACGCATATATCACC
>WSXT02037682.1:0-13469 GCA_011762715.2 Neuroterus valhalla
ATAAAAAAACAACAACGCAATATTTGGAAAAAAGCTTTCTGGTCGGGACCCCATTTGGGTCTAAAGATGAGGTGGGAGAAATATTACAACTAACAATTCACCAGTGTAACAGAAAAATGGCGGCAAAAAAAGCCTATCACTGATGAAGCACCTTAATATTTCTCATTGAAGTACACTCATTGTCCGAGGTTTTGTGAGTCTTCAAAGATCATCACTCATCCTCTCAGCGGAAATAGAATAACTAGGCTGGGTTTTGAGTCAAGACATAGCCAAGACATCTTCCATGGGAATCCATGTGTACTTAGCCTGGCTGCTATGCTATCAAGACCTTATATTTCGTCTCGGAGTCCAATAATGAACGAAGGTTCCGAAGTCTTTCGAAGGTTTTCGCTGATCCCCCGTGTGAAGATAATTTTAATTAGTTGGGTTCCAAGTCAAGACATAGCCGAGGCAAGCTCAAGACGAATTCTTACGTATTGACTATGGCCGCCAGCGAAATTTCATACTTTGTGTTGGAGTACAGTCCTAACTCCAGGTAAGGTAGGCCGTCAAAGATCATTAGTTCTTCTCGAAGTAAAAAGAAAGTAACTTGGATGGATTTTGGATCAAGTCCCAGCCGAAATATACTCAGTTAGAATTCCTGTGTTATCGACCTGGTCGCTATTTCAGGAAGACCTCATATTTTGTCTTGGGGTGCAATCATGATCCGAAGTTTCGTAGACCTTCGAAGGTCATTACTGATCCTCCGATTTAATATAATTCGAATTAGTTGGGTTTCAATTCAAGACATAGACAAGACATGCTCAGGACGAATGCTAATGTTACGGTGATGGCCGCTAGCGAGGCTTAGTATTTAGTGGTGAAGTACAATCATGACTTAAGGTTTCGTAGGCTTTCACAGATCACAAGTCATCCTCTGAGTGGAAATCGAATAATTTGGCTGGATTTTTGGTTCAGACATAGCTAAGATATACTCAGTTAGAATTCAAGTGTTCTAAGCCTGGCCGCTATTCCAGCAAGATCTAATATTTTGTCTCGGAGTTCAATCATGAACCAAAGTTCCGTAGTCTTTTAAAGGTCACCACTGATCTCCCGAGTGAAAATTATCTAAATTTGTTGGGTTTTGAGTCAAAAGATACCCAGCACATGCCCAAGACGAATGCTAACGTTCAACGTTCAAAGATGATCAGTTATCCTAAAAGTAAAAAAAAAATTAACATGGCTGGCTTTGAGTCGAGACATAGCCAGAACATGCTTAGTGAGGATTTTATTTAGTGTTCTTAACCTTTGTCTTGGAGTCCAATCATGATCAAAGGTTTGGTGGGTCTTCCAAAGTCTTTCACCAATACTTTCACATAGTCAAGACCTGCTCAATACGAATTTTTATTTACGGGCCTCGGCTGATAGCGAAACTACATATTTAGTCTCTGTGTTCAATTATGACCTGAGGTCTCACGTTTATGTATTGACCCTGGCTGGTATCAAGACTTTTCATTTCATCTTGAAATCTTATCATGACCCAAGCTTTCGTAAGCCTTCATTGATTATCATATATCCCGCGAGTGGAAATAAATTGACTTGAGTAATTCTTGAGTCAAAACTAGCAAAGAAATTTTCAAGACGAATTCCTATGTACTGAATTTAGCCGCTTTGGTGGCAAGACATAATATTTTGTCTTAGAGTCCAATTATGATACAACGCTTCGTGGTACTTCAAAGGTAATTGCCAAGACATGCTCCAGACAAATACCTATGTACCAGACCTGGTTTCTATGCTCTAAGCCTAAAGTTGAGACATGACCAAAACATGCTCAAGATGAACGCTTAGGTACTGACTCTGGCCGCTAGCGACCAAAGTTTTGAGTCAAAACATAGTTAAGACATGCTCAATACGAATGCTTATGTACTGGCATCGGCCGCTAGCGACACTCACAATGCCTAAGGTTCCGTAGACCTCCGAAGGTCATCACTAATCCCCTCTACATTATGAAGATTGTTTATATTATTTATTCTGATATGTTGAAAAGAATAGAAAATTTTAGGCACTTCTTGTGCCAAGACCCACTGGTTTCAAATGCGCAACTTTGAAAATATTTGATACGAATGTCAGATGCTTTAGTGACCCCGACATTAGTGAATTCGAATCTCTGTTCCTCAAAGGAATCATGAAAACCATGAAATCTCTTATATAACTTTCTCCAATAGACATTTTGTTTATCCTTCGATTTTTGATTGACTCGCTTTGTCTGAGGCCAGTCCGTATTGACTAGTATTCTACTCCCGTTGAAACTTAATCATAAACATAAGACATACATTTTTGACGGCTAGGTCTCAGCCCTGGCCGGGAGCAAGACAATACCGATTTCAAGCCGAAATCAAGATAAGTCGATTTGAGAGGAAATCAGAATATTTTGAGTCGGCAAAGAGAACTTTGAGGCTGTTTTAGAGTTTAAAGTCCAGATAAGTACCCTTGTAACAAACGATTGAATAGCAACAAACGCCAGATAATTTACTGAACGTTTAGTTTCGAAAAGAATGATGAAAATTTCATTTTTCCCTTACCTAAAAAATCTCTGCTGGAAACTTCATGTTTTTATTGTGGGAAAACCAATTTCCGGTCAAAAATTTTGAGGAAAAAATATATATTCTCGATTATTACTTGGTATTTCCTTATGAGAAATTCATTTTTCTAATAAAATTCAACTTTTTGCTTGAAACCGAACTTTTCATTTGTCAATATAACTATTCTGGTGGAGAATTCGACTATTTGGTTGAAATTTAAACTTTTTTTGTCAATTTCGAATCACTTGACAGAAAATAACAATCTTTCAGAGTTTTCTAGTTAGTTGCTAATTTCAACATTATGTGAAATATTTGCTTGGACTCGAAAATTCTCCAATTTTTTGAGAAATCAAACCATTTAGTTCAAAAGCACCCCTTTTTAAAACATTCATATTTCTGACCGAAAATTCAACTATTTTGGTAGAATATTTACCCCAATGCTCAAGAAGTAAAATATTGCACGAATATTTAACACTTCAGTAGTAAAAAATCTTTTTCTTGGGCAAATCTCATGTTGGAGTAGATTATTCTACATTTTCTCACAAAACCCGTTTTTTTACTTGGAACTTCGCCAATTTAGCAGGAAATTCGGCTATGTTGTTTGAAGCTACCTTTTTTCAATTTATGTTTTTGGTCAAGAATTCAATTCCCTGTTGGAGAGCTTGTAATAATATGTTATCAACTCTTTGGTTTCTTACTTGGAATTAAATTAATTTTCTCTATGAATTAAAAAAAATTGTACTTATATGTAATCACAATATTATGTTTGTTTTAGGTGAGTCCAGTTTTGAAGATTTTCTTACCCAGGAGGAGTGTGAGTAAAAATAATTTTTTTATATCAATGAATTATCTTATATGAGATAATGGTATCGATCGAGATAATACTACTTTATGATGGATTAGAAGAATTTCAAAATTCCGAAATACCAAACAAAAGCGAAAATTCGGATGCACACATCGAAGTATCCTTGGATAAGGAGCATGAAAATGAGTCGTTTAGGATAATCAGTTTTCAAAGAATGCGTTGAATTCTTTAAGATCCACTCATTTAGGCCTAAAGTGCTAAATTGATAGTCTGGAAATCCATGATTGAGAAAAAATAAATTGTTGAAAGAATTTGATCTTTGATTTGAACGTCATAAATAATAATTCTAATAGATCAATCCTAATACATTCTCTTCTGCCGTATTGTGGCGCCAAAGTTATCCGCATCTACTTATACTGAAGAAGTCTATACGTTTTCAGCACAATTTTTGTTCAGGATTGTAAATTGGAAATTAGATTTGAATAAAATTTCGATAGAGTTCTCTATTCTCATTAGGTTACATTTTCAACAAAAGATTAATAAAGATAAAAAACAATATATTTTTAATATGATATAAGGTAATTTTCATCGACGGTTTGATCATGCCAGTAAAAATTGTCCTGTCGAACAGTAAAAGGATTTATAGAGATTATATTATTACCCTCTAAGGTATTATTCAATTCAAATAAACACACCATATTTTTTGAGAAAAAAAAACATCAAAAACAATAAAAGTAATTATTATGACAAGCGATCAAGCGAGATATCTATAAGTCATCTAAGATAAGAAGCAACACTCAAAATGAAAGTGTTATAAGCTTACAGAGACCCCAGAGCTCTGTGAGAAAACTATATTCGAGACAAGTTAGGGCTTGGAGACGGTAACACTCATGTGGATCTACACAGCAATCCTGCTTCTAAGAAAAACCTATGCGGTGCACAGTGGGACCGGAAGTGACAATTTTTTTCAGTTCAGTGCATTCAATTTTTTGAGGAAACAGATTGTCATGCTTTTAGACTAGCTGATTTCAAATTTGTAATCGAAATTTTGAAAAAAGCGAGATGGAGAACTGGAAGTAACTATTATTTTCAATAAAATGCATCAAATTTTTCCGGAAAACGGTATATATATGTTTTTAACCTAACTGATTTCCACTTTTAACCAACTTTTGGAGAGAAAAAATTGTGGAACGGAAGTGACTATTTTTTTTTAGTAGAATCCTTCTGATTTCCGTATAAATATATAAATTTACGGTTTTAAAATGTATTATTGAAAATGGGATCACTTATAAGCAATTTTTATGATTAGGAATTATTATTTGTATTTTGACAATTATTGATCCAAAATTTTAAATAAGAATTCAGAGAAGTGAGCAAAGATGACTGAAGGTGGAGGAAAAATTTGAGATGATTTCGAAAAAAATGAATATAATGCATTTAATACGAATTTTATTGTGTTAAACGATGAAAATACAAACAGTAGAAGTCTGATACATCTTTAATCACAATATTCATCATCATCGTCGTCAAAAATATCTTTGTAAGCGCTCTGGTAATCGATGGCACGTGAACCTGGAATATAACATAAATAAGAAACATTAACTTAAAAAAATTAATAAGATAAAAAAATTGATTACACTATTATTATTGATTGGATATATGAAATAATAAAATTTTTAAATATTAAAAAAGAAATTTGTCTCTGATAACCTAGAATAAAATGAAAATGAGACACATTAACTACAAATATAGAATAAAAAAAATAAAAAATTGATCTCATTATTATTTATTTATTATATAAAATAATAAAAATTTTCAAATAATAGAAAAGAAATATGTCTTTGATAATCTAGAATAAAACCAAAATGTGAAACATTATATACAAAAATCATTAAAATTGAATAATAAATATTTAAATAAATGATTAATTTTATTATTACTAATCAAATATATAAAATAATTGAAAATTCTAATAATAAATTGTACTTTGAATAAAAAAAACTGTTTTGTGTGTGAGGAGAAGGGCTAGTCTAACATAAGCTCATGATTGTGCGCTGGAAAAATGTTTCAATGTTACGCGACACAAGTAATTTTCGGTCCCCAAAACCAGACCCGCAGGGATGCGCAGCATGTTTTTATGGATTTCTGATCTTAATAAGATTAGTAACATTCTACACTGCACAGAATCCTGAAATATTCTGGATAGATAACTATTTTAATACTTTTTGTTAGGTTATGAGATTCATCTAGGGCCTTTGGAACGTACACACGCAATACTCATTTAAACATGAATCATAGGATATTTCGAACAAATTGTTTATATGAACATGATCATCATATCATCCAAATTATCCTCCATTAAGCCATTTTGAAATCGGCAGTGTAGACGAGAAAATATTCCACTTTGCAGGAGTTCAATATTCTGGAGCACAAAATCGCACTGAACTTCTCTCCAAAACGGTAAAGTTCCGACTGACCCAAGTTAAATACCTGGGGGTTCTAAACCGGTTTTAGTCGGCAAAAAATTTCATTTTTTGATTTGCGCTGTTTTTTTTCGATTATAGCCCACTGTGCGGCGTGGCGGTGGTCTGGTGGAGCAGGGTCGAACTATCCACTGTAAAGTCTCGACCGGGAAGAATCAGGGGCCTGGTTCTTAAAGGCGCCATCGGATCCTCGAAGTCGAAGTCCTGGATGACACTAGGGTACTAACGGGTTAAGAGCAGGGGGTTCCAACTCTCATGAGGCTGCGTTTTACACAAAATTTCAGTGGTGCCCTCCCGATGAACTAGCTACTCCTCCTTACTCTACCGTCCCACCACTGCCCAATTCCTTAGTGCACCGCCCCACCACCGTACTCTACTCCCGCATGATAGGGCTACCTGTGAGCAGCTGTGAAATGTGCGGGAGAGGTAGAGAAAAGAGGGGAGAAGAAACTCTAGCATGATTTCGCCGGAATTGGAACCCACTGGTTAAGAGCCCCTTAATCTGAACATGAAGGTCGTGAATGCAAAGGTTGACGGAGGGAGGACCCTAACGAAGTTGCAGATTACAACCGTCATTGCGAGTAGGCAAACCCTGAGTGTGTTTAGCTATAAAACGCATATATGCTAAACCTTCGACAAGAAGAATCGTGTTAGCCTAGCCACGAAAGAGGAATGGGCTAGAGGCAATATGCATCTGCCAAGTGATGGAGACACTTGTTTACAGATGGTTCCAGAAACAAGAAGGTAACAGGAGCTGGTGCCTATCAAAAAAGGAGTGGAATTGGATTCACGATCCCGGAGAGAATCCGCGCCAGAGTCCTTCAATCCGAGATTATGGATGTGCTCCAGTGCGCCTACAAGGTACCGGAGTATGTCAATGAAAGGGAAATCTGCATGTGCCTTAATAGCAGGGCAGTTATTATGGCTCTGAACAGTACAACAACTACGTCCCTATTAGTGTGGGAGTGCTACGAAGCACATAACGATCTAGCGATGAAAGACCAAGTATTATTGCTCTAGATTCCTGGACACAGTCGCTTTAGAGACAATTATATCCCAGACAGGTAAGCAAAACTAGCTACCTGAGAAGACTTTACTGATCCTGAACCAGTGAGTCAGACATATCGGCCAACAGCGTGACTGCGGTCCTCGCCTTATGGAAAGTGCTATGGTGTCCCGCTTTGGCCTACATGGAGACGCAATAGGATTGCCCTAGATGCGGGTCTTTTATCGTCCTGACCCTAATAATAATAAGAATACTAACAATAATTTGCTTATTCAGCAATAAATATATATGAATATACATAGAAAGGACGTCGGGGGATACAATCGTAATTTCATCAGGAAGGCTGATTTTATCGATTTCTTGTTTTTTATATCATTTGGTTATATTAGACAACCTGACCTGATTTCTCATTTTTACTGTGCGACCTACATCATCCCCATAAACAATCAAAGGACTGCCTTCTCACTTTTCATGGGACTTGGGGAGAGAGAAAGGTATGTGATTTACATTATTTATTTCACCAATCGCAGGGGTGCCTTTCCGCCCCCTACAAGACTTGGGAAAAAGAGCAGGTATTCTTGACATTCATCATTGGCATGAACTATATTATGCCTCTTCGAATTTTCTTTGGAGGAGAGATGACGCACTTTTGCCACTTTGGAGGAAGAGAGATGTGGCAGGTACACAATTCGGATCAGGAGGCTTGCCACAAACTTGTCAATCTACTCGGGAGAGATGCCGCCAGGGGGACATGTCACAAGTGAGACTTTTCGCTAGAGAGACATGCCGTATGTAAGGATTCTGCAGGAGAGGCTTGCTGCAGTTGAGGTTTACCGCCAAAAGACTTGCTGCAGATGAAACTTGTGGCACGTGACTTGATGTGTTACTACATTAAATAACCTCAAAAAATGATTCAATTCGAAAAAGAATGCCACATTTCTTCGGAAAAGATACGTGAAATTCAATGGAAATTTGTAATTTGGTATTGTAGAGGTATGCACGATCAACATATAACATTCCCGATTGTTTAGAGAAATTTCAGTTACATTTTAATAAATAATTATGTACGAACATGTGTCAGTTGCAAGTTTAAACTTTATAACAGTTTTCAAGGTGAGTTTGGATGTCATGTGATATTTTTAATCCGGGAGATTGATAATTTTCCAATTTTGATGCGAGGAATCAATATCCG
The DNA here is from genome assembly GCA_011762715.2 of Neuroterus valhalla. Lineage (NCBI taxonomy): Eukaryota > Metazoa > Arthropoda > Insecta > Hymenoptera > Cynipidae > Neuroterus > Neuroterus valhalla. Next base: position 8,048 of record WSXT02037682.1, read on the forward strand.
GAACGCCTCAAAATAAGAAAGAAGGATCAAGAATCCAGCGATCAGGTTCGTACAAACACCTTCGAAAGTCCCCATTTAATTATTGAAAAAAACAGGAAAATAAAAAAGGAGAGGATTGTAGAAGTAATATCAAAAAAAGTGGTCTCCCGAGAATGACTCTCCCGAAAAGATTGACAATTTCTTGGCAAGTCTCTCGAACTGCATTGTCTCCCTGCGGCATCTCTCATCCTCGAAAGTGGCAAAAGTCACAAGCATGCCTCCCCCCTACAAGATTCGGGGAAAGAGGAAGGTATGTGAACTCCATTATTACTATTACCCGTTTCACCATTTCAAGGTTATGTGACCTATATTTTTCCCATAACCAGTCTTTTGCCCATTTGCTTTGAAGGAAGACCTCATAGCCTATGTCAGGGAGAGATGCTGCACTCTTGCCTCTTCCAAGGGTCAGAGATGCCGCGGGGAGACAATCCGGGATCCAAAAAATGAACTTGCCACATGTGACTTGATATAAACCACAAAAAAGTACTATATATTAGAGTCTAACTTCTGGTATCGGAATTTGGAAATGATCAATTTTCCTGTGGAAAATCTCATGACATCTGAACTTTACCTTAAAAACTGTTATAACCTACAATAGAAATTAATTCCTGATTTTTCTATGAAACTACATATCTCATTGAATTGTCCAAGAGAATAATTGTGTTGAAACTTTTAGAAATTAAAATGAGAAATCATGAAACTAACGACCAAATTGAGGCGAACATCCAAACTGCCTTTATTGAAATTCAAAAAAAAGGAGGAAAATGCAAAAGACTGAAGGTATATGAGGAACTGACCTCTCAATGAAAGAAACGGGAGATGAAAAAGGAAATAATAAATTAAAGAAACTATTTTGATATCTGGGACTTATGATATTTTTCCAGGCCAAATAGTTGTTTTCTCTGATTCTGTATAATTTTTTCAAAAATTTAATTATATCTGAATTGAAAACGGGAAATTTTATTTCATCTGACTGATTGTCTGCACGTATTTTATACACAATTTTATCGTCATGTTGTGGAGCAGCTCTGAAAGTTTTCAGTTATTTCATGCCCGATGCACAATATCGATTAATTTTCAGTAGTTCATCGGTTGACTGGGCGGCTTTATTATAATTTGATAATCCCGAGGGAACATCAGAAAACAAACACAACGCTATCAAAGTGATAATAATTGTTATCTGAAATTGTAGCAAAAACATATTACAAATATTCAATTGGACTCTTATCATTATTTTTATTCTTACCGAACAATAATTCTGGGGGGAACGCATATCAGAATAGAATTACCAATATCGGCATTGTCTATAGTTCACAAACATTTTCGACTCCTGATGTGAATATGTCTGTAAATCGCAATTTTCGAGGATATTTAATTTCATAAATGATTTTCAAGCAAGTAAATGATACAGTCTCCTTTATTATCATATGAACTAACAAAATCCTTTACTATTTCTCATTCATTTAATTTTTCTTCATATTTATCTTTCCCTTCTGATTACATAACGAGCGAAATAGCCCCAGCTTCAAGAAGCTTACTTTTCCAGATAATGTAAATTTTGATAAAATCGGAGGAAATCTTTCCACATGTGAGAATGTCTCCTGTAAGTTTGATTGCGATTCAATTCGATACAATACATGAGTAGAAATCACCTCCCAGAAAGGATGTGATTCTTTCGATTCAGATCCTTAACCATTTTTATTTTCATAAATCTAAATCCTTAAAATTACCAAAGAGCTAATTCATCTGATTTATATTGCCTAAGCCTTTTGTTGGCATAATATTTTGAATTTTGAACTCTTTCATTGCAAAAATTATCGACAAAGAGAACGCGCTAAGTTTTGATACTTTGTGGAAACTCAAATTAGTGTTAATTTTTTGTTTAAAGTTACAATTGAGAACACGACACACGCTGCCTTTGTTGATATCGTTCCCTTTTCTATGGTTTTGTGAGAATTCCGTTTTTTATATTTGTATCATTTTCATGAACCTTATATAACTTTCAACTAATCAATCCGGCACACAATTAATTAGTGTCGCATTCAGTCAAGTGCAACAAGTCTGTGAACAATGCCACTCGCAGCCTAGCGGCAGCCATGTTTGTTAGTTCGCTAGATGACCATCAGGTCCCGCAATGCAGTTTAAATTTACAATATTATCTTGCAGCCTTAAGGAGCTTCGTTAAGGTAAGGCTTTCGCCAAGGCTATAATTCTCTTACACAGATGAATTGTTTTTTTAAATATTTGGCCCACCTCATCTATAGACCCTAATGGAGGCTCGTATAGACTTCTCTTTTCCGAATATTGCGTTACTGTTTGTTTTTGATTGAATTGAAGATTAAGTAATTCTTGCGCCTGGAAATCGGCATCGCCTTGCATGCTGAACAGCGGTCGTTGGCGTGCTCTGCCATGCTGGCCTCGAGTATTCTCGACAAATGCAACGGGTAACGTCTATGTCGACCCTGAACCGTTGGCAATGAAAATTTCGTAACTGGAAGTAGAACCATGATTCGTATTATATAAAATTTTAAATTTTATCTTCAGTGCTGGTACTGCGATGGGTGAAATGGATGCGTCAAGATATATTCCATTTACAATTAAATATTCAGAAGTTCGACCAAAAAAGAAAAATTATTTATTACCGAAAGAGATAATATTCAAACAAAGAGTTTAATTTTCAGGCTGAAACGACAAATGTTTCAGTAAAAAGTACAACCATTAAAACGAAAACATAAATCTCTAATAATTAGAAAGCAAACGGTTCAATTTTTAACTGAATGGTTATGTATATACAGCCAAAAAGGTTTTATTAATCGAAAACATTTTTATTCTCGACACAAAAATAAGAGAATATATATACGAAATATCAATTAATCCATGAGAAATTTATCGTCATCATTAAAATAAACTATTTTGGTAGAAATTTGTACTTTTTGGTTCAAAATTCTATTATTCGTCGAAAATAGAAAGGTTTTCGATGGAATATGCCTTGTTGGCTTGGAAATTTATAACCATATGGTTCGGACTTACTCTATTTTCCAGCAGGATATGCAACTCTTTAGTGAAAAAATCGCCCATCTTAGTATCAAAATTAGTTTCTTCAAATTAAAAAGTTTGGTTAGGAATTAATCTTTCTGGTGAAGGGGTTAACTATTATGATGAGAATTTTCCTTTCCTTATAGAATTCAGCTCTGCTTGATTCAATATTAAAATATTTTCTCGTTTCAAATAACGACAATTATATTTTTCTTAGACGATTCATCTCTCTATAGTTTGATTGAACGGATTTTAATTTCTCCAAAGTTCAACGATTCGGTTAAAAATGCAAGTGTCTTTTTTGTATTCGTCCATTCCGTTTGAAATTGAACTGTTTGCCTCTTAATTATAAAAATTAATGTTCCTCCTTCCAATGGTCGTCTTTTTTCTGAAACATGTGTCAATAATAAGAATCATGGTAATACGCCCAGTTACAAAATTTCCATCATCAACGGTTCAGGGTCGACATAGACGTTACCCGTTGCATTCGTCGAGGATACTCAAGGCCAGCATGACAGTGCACGCCAATGACCGCTATTCAGCATGCAAGGCGGTGCCGATCTTCAGGCGCAAGAAATACTTGATCTTCGGATTAAACAAAAACAAAAAATAATGCGATATTCAGAAGGAAGAAGTCCATCCGAGCCTCTATGAAATTGAAATAGAGATACTGAGACACAGGGAAATTATTATTAAAAAATAAAATACTTTCATAAGCATGATTTGGGAAAAAGATTCCATCTGCCTTCAGAGGATTCATATCCTGAAGCCTAAAAATCTGATTGGTGGAGTTAGGATTTTCGAGACAATAAGTGCCTCTTTAAACCAGATAAAGTTTAAATTTCCGTCTTCTTTTGAAAGCTTCAATTCATGAAACTCGATTGTTCGAAAGATACAGCAGTTATTGTCCGTTAAACAAGAGATGAGAATTTCTCCGATATATGCGATGCTGCAGGAAAAGCTGGAAAAGTGTCTTTGGATTTCAACTCCCTAGTGTCATCGAATGATAACTCCCTTACGAGTCCTGACTCGCTTGCTTCATTGTTTTGATGTCATCTCAATACACACTACCGTCGGAAACTATGAGATTGATTGACGTAAGCACTATTTATAAGCACTGCTTGCTTTGAACCATGATAAATCAGCGAAAAAAAATTATAGGGCATTTAAAAAAAAAACAGTTGGAAAGCCTATAAAATTACACGTCTAGTAATGTCTAAAAGATTTTTTTCTATTTGCTAAAGAGAATACAGCACGACATACGAATGAAAATGTTCAATCGTATCTGAGTTTAGGTTTAACCGACGATTAAGGTTTTCGGCCGGTCTGCTGCTCGCCTCCTCCATTCAGACAAAACCGAATTGGCCACCGACAGAGGTGCTGTTTGATTGGGGCTCTCTTACAATTTTGATTCCGCTCATCAGTAATTTATATTTCAAATCCCGGATTGGTAAATAATGTATTTAATATTAATTTCACTCCTTCCTGATAGACTGAAATTGGAAAAACCACTAATAGTCTTTGTTATACTCAGTATTTTTATTTTTGCTTCCTTTTTTTGCGAAATTAGTATCATTTTTAGAGGATAGAAAAACTCGCAAAAGATCTCGCGTGCATACAAGTTGGGAGAGTCGGACCTTACGATTGGTTGGCTGCTTCTCTCTTTTACTGGATTGCGGTAAAAATCTGCTGCTAGCTGGATCCTAGGAATTTCGAATTTCTGGGAATTACTTACTGCAGATAAATATCCGAATGGGATTCTCGGTGACTATCGATCTAATTGAAAGCACAGGTATAAAATACGTCTACCATAGAACATTCTGGTCTCAATTATTTACAAGTACTAAGAGATTATGATCAATCTAATTTCAAAATTGAAATCAGTTGACCGCAATATAGTCGTCATAACATGGTATATAACACTATAATAAATTCAATTTGAAATTAATACGTTTCCAGGATTTCAATTAAGAATGTCGCAGTTCGAACAAAATAGATCAATTTTCAACTAAATACTTGAGTTTCCTTCCAAAATTTATTATGACTAGTCACAGCGGTGACTTCCCACTCCCGCGAGACTTGGGAAAAGGGGAAGGTGTACGACCTACATTATTTTTTATGGCTAGTCACAGACCGTCCTCCCCCCTGAGACTTCTGGAAAGGGGATGGAATGTCCCCATCAGACTTGGGAAAAGGGGAAGGTGTACGACCAACAATATTTTTCATGACTTGTCACAGAGGTGCCCCCCCCCCCCCCGAGACTTCGGGAAAGTGGAAGGAATATCCCCATCAGACTTGGAAAAAGGGAAAGGTGTACGACCTACATTATTTTTCATGACTAGTCACA
>WSXT02037704.1:0-13468 GCA_011762715.2 Neuroterus valhalla
AACAACATATTTTATTTTGGAACAATTCTGCGACTTGAGCTTACACAGCCTGCCCGACTGGAAATGAATTCGGCCATAAAAGAGTGAATTTCCAAACATAAATATGAATTCTTATCAAAATCTAAAAGCTTCAATTCGAAAATATGATTTTTTTAATAGGAAAGGTTATTTCCTGTCAGATAGTTAAATATTTGAAAAAAGGTTTTTTTTAAGATTTGATTTCGAGGAGTGAGAAAAATTCAAAAATGAATGCAATATCTTCTTTTATAACTAACAAAATGAATTTTTTGGGCTCAAATTACAATGAATTTTCATGTGTATATTTAAAGTTGTCCCAGAAAAAGATATTCAATATCTTGATCTATAACTTACTGAAATATAATAGATTTTTTGGGCTCCAAATTCACAAAGTGAAAGATGATGTTTCAACGGAAAAGTTTCATTTTTAGACCGAAAGGTAAATCTTGAAAAAAGGATATTATTGTTGTCCCGACAGAAATACGAGTTTTAAAGAAAAAATATCAGTTTTCAACAAAATTGTTGTATTATCAAGCCAATAATACAAATCATCGAATGGAGATTTGAATTCTCAGCCAAAATATATAATTTTTCAACAATCGATGTAATTTCTCAACATAATTCAACATAATTCAAATTTAAAGAGTGAGAAAAATACAAAAATGGATGCAATATCTTTTTATATATCCAACAATATGGATTTTTCGGGCTCCAATTACAATCAGTTTTTATGTGTATATTCCAAGTTATTTAAGAAAAAAATATTTATCTTACTTATATTATCAATCTTCCAGCATTTTTAATATTCATGAAATCTTAAAAATTGCAAAGCTAAGAATAATTCAGTGACATGGTTATAATTCAACATTCAGATAAAATATATCAAACGAATATTCTACGCTGAAGTAATAAAATTAAACATGACATGATGCACCAAAAATTGTTAACCCAGCACTGGTCGTTTCTCACAAGTGGTAAGAATTTTTTTGGTTAGCATATGAGGATCATTTTGACCGCTATTTTCAGCGTATAATACTCTACGTTAGGGAATCACATTGTATGTGAGAGTGTGAAGTTAGGTTATAGAACTAGGTTTTTGTTAGCCCTATCCGACTCTCTCGTTTTCAGCCGAAACGATTTCGGACCTTATTGCTAAGAGATTCTATCTTATATTTCTTGCCGCATGGTGGTGCGATTCGCATGTGGTCCTGCCCTGACAGCTTTAATATACAGTTGCGTGATGTTTTTAAATAGTAAAACTGTAAACAAAACTGAATTTAATATTGTAATATAGAAATATAGTGCAGCGCTCGAGTATTTATTGATTATAAAAATCAGCATGAGTGATCTCAAACAAAACTGTAATCTGTAAGTATAAAATACATATAACTAAAAACTTATGTTTATGAAGCACTCAATGTGAAAATTTTTGAAGAAATTATTAAGGTATTATACGGATAACATTATTTTCTGCGGATTTTTTTCGAATTGGGACTCGAGATTTATCAGAGTGCTATCTAACGTTTGGTACAATTAGAGAAGGGCTGACTCTTTAGATGCTGAGATAAGTGAAATAAAAAATCGCATATTATACACGTGAGACGTATCCGAAGGTATTGCACATGAAACATATTTTAGCATGACGCTCAAACGGTTCTGGGAATTTTTCTCAAAAAATGAAACCCGATAGTATGACGCAATACAGAGGTGTTGATTAAAAATGGAGATTTTTCACTACTTATTTTTAGAAGAAAAGTCATCGAAAAAGTTGGAATTTTGATCTGGTTGAAGGTTAGAAGAATTAAGCGGTAAAAATGTGGCAACCGCGCGATCACATGGCGTGGGGTTGAAGCGCTAATATTCGGATCATTATATCACAGAATTAGAGTAATTAAATGCAGGAACTCTAAGAATGATCTTACTTGTACATACTCATTAAATATTCTTCGTACTATTTGCAAATTTAACCGAAAAGTACAAATACTCAAAAAGTAAAATTAATAGAAAATTTAAAACGATTCCATTTTATTCATAGTTATTTCTTCAAATGTTTTGTTCAAATGTTTTATTTATTCTGAATCGCTATATTTTGGAGGTTATGCTTCGAACATAGTTTGCAATGTTGCCATATCCTTTGACACATCGTTGTAAATTGTGTGTGTAATTATCCATATACTTACTCCTTCCATGTGTCACGACAAACCCAGCCAAAAGTTTTGTCTTCGAGCAAAAAGATAAATGTAATTAACAAAGGATTTCTGAACGCAATTATATATTTTTTCATACTTTTAACTACCAACATTTTATGCTGTGTTTTTTAATGTGTATTGCAGGGTAACAGAATATGAGTTAAACAAATTCTTGCATTAACGTATGACTAACTTTTGTGCAGGATTTCACATCCGCATAATACCTTAAGAGATATAACTTCAAGTTGTTATTACTTTCATTTGAATGAACAAATTCTAACCTAAAAAAGCTACTGCCTTCTGTTTTCTGCCGGTTGTTTACTTTTTTCCATCTCTTAGTAGACGAGTACTTTTACGTGTAGAATAATATTAGTTTCAATCGGAGAGAAAAATATAAGTATGTTAAATTAAATTGTTTGCTCATTATCTTCGAATGTCAGAAAAATTTATTCTTTAAATTTTAAAAACTTCCCCATAATTAAGCAATTCCATGTAAAGTCATCTGAAAAATTCAAACTGTTGTGAGAAATCTTAATGGAAATTAGTCATTTTTGTCTTTTTTCAAACATTCGTGATCTTAAACTTTGGTGATCTTAATATTATTAAGGTGTGTTTTTCGGAATCATTTGTAACAATATACAGTTTTGGAAAAAAAATGTTTGAAAACAAAAATTCCGAAGACTTAGTGGAATTTTAAAAAACATATCTTTAAACTGAATTTTTGAGAAAAACCCCAGTTTTCCATTATTTGTTCTCTTAGGTGTTAAGTGGAAATTCTTATAAGGATATTTGAAAAATTCAAAAAGCTTAGAAGATATTAAAAATTAGAAATTTTTGGCTTCTTTCAAACTCTCATTACTTTGCTGATCTTAATGCTATTGAGGTGTAATTTTGGAATCATCTATAACAATATGTAGTTTTGGAAAAAAATAGTTGAAAAAAAAATTCAAAGTCTTGGTGGAATTCCAATAAAAAAATTTAGACTGAATTTATGAGAAGGAACTCCATTTTTTCCATATATTTCTTTTGATAGATAGCTCAAAAAGTCTTCTATTAACCCTGTAAATTGCAGAATGGGATCTCTGTAGGTTTTTGAAAATTGATTAAGAACGTACACCGTTACAAGAAGAAGTAAGAACTCTGGAGTTCGTGAATATGTCATTTTTTCTTAACTTGTATGAATAACAAATTCGGTCAGTCTTCGAAGTGGGGTCGCTATGTTACGGTGTACGTTCTTGATTATTTCTCGAAAACTAACAGAGATACTATTCTGAAATTTATAGGGTTAGTAGAAGACATTGTGAGCTATTCATGGAAAAATTCAAAAGAATGAGGGTTTTTATCATAAATTCAGTTTGATCATTTGTTTTTCAAGATTTTACGAATTTAAAAAAATTTGTTGTTTTCATTTTCAAAATTTCATCTTATTACAAATAATTTCGAAAAGAATACAAGTTAATAGCATCAAAATCACTAGAGTTTTGAGAGTTTGAAAAAATGACAAAAATTACCAATTATCTCCCAAAAGTGTTTTGCATTCTTCAGAAATCCTTTTAGGAATTTTTTTTCAACACCTAGGAAAACAAATACTGAATTCTCATCAAGACTTCTCACAACAGCTTAAATTCTCCATATGATTTGACACGGAATTTCTCAATTGTCTCTCAGTATAGTAGGCTGATTTTTGAGTAAAATATTTACCTCTCAAAAAATTTGTGGATTTCCAATGGTAAAATCTGAGAAAATTTTACGTAACCAAGCTACATATTGATTGAAATCCGATTAAAAATTGGGTTTTCCTTTCATCTCTGTAATACAAAAATGTGATTATTTTCCAAAATATTTATTCTTTAGGTATCTCTCCCAATAGACAACATGAAACGTAAGGCCACACGCGGAAAGCGCCATCATGCGGCATAAATTGTAAGATAGGAACTCTTAGCAATGAGGTCCGGACATCTTTTTTAGAGTCGGATAGGGCTGGTTTGTGTGCGTTAGATAAGTGAAGAATACGTTTGTCGTGTGATGGTTCTGTGCCCTTGTAATGTAAACAAAAGACTACAAATCTGGTGTCTGCTTAGCAACAAGACCTTTTTTATTTTACTTCAGAACTCTTTATATTTTCTTAGACTGTCTTGCAAATTATATTCGCTGCCTGTTTACTTTTTCCAAGACTGTCTTAGACATATTGGAGTCTCAAAATTGTTTTAGCTCCATCAAATTTTTCTAGGTAGTCTGAGCCTTTATGTGATCCTTTCTTGCACTAAGTTTTGAAATACCTTGTAAATATTTGAGGAAAGAGGCTTTCAATTTTTATAACATTTCGGTACCTGTCCAGGATTCCCCGACTGAGTTCTACACTTTTATGGGCCAATTTTTTCTTTGTATTTATAACAATAGCATCGATTCATTGCAGCGCAGAACGTTGATTTTCATATTTGGAAAAAAAACAGAAACTTCTTACGCTCTACTATGAGCGGAAGCTGGCTTATAGCTATTCTGTGTATTGAGTCGAACTCACTAAAAAATCAGGCCACGTCAACTGTGCCCATGAAATTTTTGTGATTTTTTGAAAAGTGTCAACAACTGGAAAAATCTATACGTAATAGCATTACAAAAGAACGCTTTGAACCGTTTTTCAAAAAATTGCACCGTTTTCAACATTTTTAAAAATAATGATTTTTGCAACTTTTGATAGAAAAATTGATAACTTACTACTCGTTTGCAATTATCAAATGGAATTTGGTATAAAAGTTACAGTTGCGAAGTATTTTTTCTTTCTAATAAGAATCTTTCAAAAATTAAATTTGCAAAATTAGAATTTGTTCATAACAATTATTTAATCAACTTCGATTATTTATAAATTCTAGGCCTCCGATCGTAGTGAAATTTTAACACAATGTAATATGAACACTTTCTTCCAATCTCAAAGGAGAAAAAATTGGTAATTATCACTCTGACAGTATTAAAAAAAAGTTTTTGTCGCGGGCACCGCGTAACAATTGTCGCTTCGAACGGCGCGCTCAGCGTATGCGGCTTACGCTACAAATACGGCTGTTCATACTTATTTGTTTGTACTCAAACGGACATTTTTCGATGCACCGATATGCCAAATAAGTGGGTTTGTTTATAAAAATTGTTCATACCAATGACAAATGTTGTTTCATGGAACTCTTATGTATAATATTCTTGTTCTTTAGATGAAAATTATAATTATTTGACGGAAAAGAACATTTTTCGAAGTATATATTTGCCAAATGAGTGACTTCCCTTATAAAAATTGTTTAAACTATTAACTATTATTGTCGTTTGGAGCTTGTTCACAATTAAAAATTGATTCTCTATATTTTTACAACAGAATTCATGTAAGTAAAAACTAAGTAAAAATGGTAGGTAAGTATAAATACAGGATATTTATTTACAAGTTACCTTTTTATTTTAAAAAACGCACTTTACTCATTCTAAACCCTTGTAAAGAAACATTGATGAATGGGGCTAACTAAATATCGCAAATATAACCAATTGCAAATTTTAAGTTGAATAACAAATAATTAAATAACTCTACGTTGAAGTACGATCCTTCATTAGCATTTAAGAAAATAAGCTCTGATCCATTGAAAATTGAGGTGTCGGCTGATTTTCGTCCCAAAAAAGTACTTTTTTCACACTTTGCGCCGTTCGAGGCGACAATTGTTACGCGACACCCGCGACAGAAACTTTTTTTTAATTCTGTCAGAGTGAGAATTACCTATTTTTCTTCTTTGAGAGCGGAATAAAGTATTTATACAACATTGTGTTAAAATTTCACTAGATCTGAGGCCTAGTAATTATAAATAATCGAATTTGTTTAAATTATTGTTATGAAAAAATTATGATTTTGCAAATTTAACTTAGGAAAAATTCTCATGAGAAAGAGAAAACTCTTCACAACTGTCATACCAAATTTCATCCGATTATTGCAAACGAGTCGTAAGTTATTAATTTTCTATTAAAAGTTGCGAAAATCATAATTATTTTAAAAATAATGAAAACGGTGCGGTTTTTTGAAACCGCACATTTTGATATATTTATATTGTTACGCGTTGTCATCTCATCCATGACTCAAAAACTTCATTGATCCTTCACAATATAAAACATTGTAGACGAGGATTTGCAATTCTTCAATTCTTTTCAATTATTAATGAATTATTTATAACAATAAAAATTTTCACTTACAACATAGAATGATTTTCTTTGTGGATCATGTAGATTGCGATTGCAAGGTATTTTGTGTATGCTTGAAAAAAGGGCGGCATTTTCCATGATGCCCAGCGCGGCGCTTAAGGTAAATTATCATCAATTTATGTAAACAGTTTTAACGCAAAAAAAATGAATAGCGGACCTTTGAATCCTGTATGATTTTGATTTTTGAAATAAAGAATTTATTGACTACAGAAGTTAAACTTCGCCTAGTGTGCGTACTCCATTTCAAGAATAGATCATTTCCAACTCATTTTTCGAAATTATAAACCCCTTGTAATCAATAACATTTTTTTTGCAAGAGAAAGATTTGAAAAACATGTTTTCAAAACTTGACGAAAAGAAATAGAGTAGAATAATTGAAAAATGACATTTGAAGCAAAAATAAGAAAAAACATTATTATGACAGAAGTCTTGTAAAGCGCAAAGATTTTTCAATTCTATCTCTAAAGGGACATTGTGAAGTATAAAATAAAGAAGTAGAGTCGAGGGGGGTAATGTCGTGAACCCTTGTTTGACGTGCTCGTTGGACCGTAATTTTCAACCGAATATGACGAGTAAGCATTCTTTCGAAAGATGATTACCTTCACTATGTTTATGCTGAACAACATTTTTATAGCAAGAAATGGTGTTGGTTTAGGATGACAAAAAAAATTTTCAGTACATTCCCCCCTTCGAAATTCGGGGGGGGGGGGGATGTCGTGAATTACTTTTCGAGTGCAGTAAAGTTGCCAAAATGTGGAAGAAATAATGGTTCCTGGTTTGATTTAATAAAATAAAATATTATTACGTATTTATAAAAATGATTGCGTTGGAACAAAATGTTTATAAAATTTTTTGTCAATAGTGACGCTTTGTTTCATTTTTTTCACGCTTTCTTTATAATTATTATCATCATTATTTTTTAATAATTAATAATGAAATAATAATGAAAAGCAATAAGAAGTCACATCAATTCAATTCATATTTTACGATTTAAAAAAAATTCACAGTTCAGTTGCGAAAGAAAAATTTTTTCCAATCTGAAAAAACTAAATTTTATCGAAAAACTTAAAGATACGAGCTCTTTTATTAGGAAAAATTGACCAAGGTATGAGTATATGAAATTTAGTTCTACTCTGTTTAATTCACGACATTTCCCCAACGGACATTTTTCAGGTCAACTTTGATAACTCGATAAAAAACAAAATTTTCCCACAAATAGAACACTATTCTTCTTTAGCGGGAGATTTTGCTTAGGAAAATTCTTACATCGTTTATTTTTCGGCGAGGGAAATACATTTTTTTCTACAAAAAAAAAACACCTTTGTCGTACAGAGAACGAACGTTTTCAAAATAACGCCATACCTTTTGTCCCAAATAAATAAAGATCGCTAGTATTGTATGCATGAGCTCCGTCAATCACAAGGAATTTACCTGAAAGACAGCTGGTATATCATTTTATTCCTTCAGTCAAAAACACCAATTTACGACATTATCCCATTCACGACATCACCCCCTTCTACTCTACAAAGGAGATCAGGGGAGGCATTTTTTGTGAATCACCAAAATATAAGTTCCAGAAGTGTAAAAAAAAATTATCATGGAAAGATCTGGTTTGTGTGAATGGATCTGGGATCCACCATCTGCGAGAAGAATTTTTCTAGCCCAAGCGTAATTATTTTTTTGCCCCTGTAGATAGAGATGAAATGACATTTGGAAAGGAAGAAAATGATCATGAACTCCTCGTGGGAAGATCTCACGGCTTTGGGATAAATGAAAGGAATATTTTTGAGCGGAATGAATTTACCTAGGTATATAGGATGGTGTATAGAGATAACGTCTGCTCAATCGAGGATTTTACACTTTTACCTTGGTCTGGAGTCGAAGTCGTAATGGAATGACATTCCGCATGTAGCAATATTTAATATGATCTTTAGCAAAGGGAGCCGAGGCAGAACATCATGAGATGGGTGTAGTGAACGCATCAGCGGAATGGGACCACCCAACCAGGCCCCGTGCCATGGCACGCATACGCATGCCTGGTACCTCTGGAATCTTTGGGTCCCATGAACCAACTACTTCCTCAGGACAATGTCACCGACGTCATTTTGCAAGGTCGATGAATCCAGAGCAGGAGAAACTTATAGCTCTGTCATTATTGAAACATTCCTTTCAAACCAACTTCATACATTTTTCTGTTTAAAACCTATGGGTCATATTTTCACTTATTTTCATTTGTGTTATAATATGACCTTCGCTTCTCTTGTCGTTTTTTTTTATCTGTAACGAGGAAAATGAATTTTTGAAAAACATTTTCATGCTTGGATTCTAAAAAAGGGTAAAAAATCATATTAAAAAAAATATAAGCACCATTGGCAAATGGAAGAGATAGCTTAACGTTTGGCCATAATATTCCCGCGAGGAAAACAAGCGATTGGAATTTCAATAAATTCCAATATAATTCTGTTTAAAATAGGGTAGGTTGGGGCCAATAGTAACTTATAATTCAAAATCTGCTGTCGATCGGTCAACTCGAATGAGATCCCCATGTATGTAGCCACCCGCTGACCCGCAGCCGCTGACATATAAATATTCTTGTAGCACAGATTCCAAGTGGCACTTTCTTCTCTTGAATCTTATAACTTCATAAAGGAGTGAAGAAATATTTCTGCGTGGTCTGCTGTAAAGATCAGCATTAAAGTATCCCCTGCTAACAATTTGTTCATATGTGAAAACAGAGCTCAAGAAAATTGTGTTATCTAATAAAAATCAACAAATTTCATCTGCATTCATTGGGAATGCAATTTAAAATATCAAATTGTGTTTTATTCATGTTGGTACTTTTTACCTTCTGTTCAGGGCAAAAAATACTATAAGAAAGTACTCATTAATGAATATATACAATACATATGATGGAATAGATAAAAAATTTTAACAACATAATTCGCTACTCGAATGTCCTACGTATATTTGTAAGCAAATCACAAAGCAATACCTAATTTTGTCTGGACACAGTGTTGAGGAAGTAATTTTTTTTACTTCCAACTTTGTCCTATACCCTATCGGATAATAGATGAATCAGTATCGCAGCACCAACTTCTCTTAAACTTTTTTTGGAAATCAAAAAAAGGGGTAAAAGTTTAGGAAAATATTTATTTCATATTTCTTATCCTATTTCAGCAGAATTATTCGATAACATGTTTCTAATAAGCAATTGTCATAATTTTGAATCAGAAAACTAAACTTTTTCAGCTTGTTGAGGAGATGATTTTTGAAGACTGTATTTCAAAATGAAGTCATAATTTGCAGAAATTAGTAATCATGATTAAAACTTGTCAAATAGGCAATAGATCGATTAAGTCGAGATCACACATCCCTCTAATTGCACACGATATTTTTTGTGACAAATCGTATTATTATAATAATTATCACTAGCTGTGCCCTGTGGTGGTGGCTTCGCCGCCGCAGAATGAATATACTTTCTTGATCACACCAAACTTCGCATGTGTCCTTCTGCCAAACTATGACATGTTCATGCAGTAGAAGAATGTTGTATTTTTGCCTATCTATTTTCTAGAGGAAAAAGTGACGCCTAAATACTTGCCCCACACCTAAACCCTTATGTGTGGCAGAGGGGTGGAGGGTGGTGAATGTATAATTTCAAATGGGAACCGTTGCAGCGCCATGTGGCATGAATCTAGAATAATATTTCAGATGAAACTTACGTATGTTGTAATGGGTATTGGAATATGCAAAAAAAACATAGGTTTTTATTTGAAATTTAAATGTTAACCCTTTCCTCGCCCTCAGGATGAGGTGGTGGTGGATTTTCACAATGTAGCTTTTCTTCCTTGAAAATAAGAAGTTTTTATTGATCTTCTTTTTTTGTAGGATGTGCATTCCTTGAAATCATTCAGTTTCTCAAGATACAGTCAATGCTATTTTGCAATATTCATTTAACAAAAACTATTGTCAATTGGAGATTTGGGTTGCCGAAAAAACCATCTTCAGCGCCTCATCTACACGTGTTCTGAAAAAAAAAACCCAATCGAAAATGTTTTATTTAGCAGTTCAATGTGATATGTAACACAAATTCCATACTAGAATAGATGCTTCATCATTTAATCGATTTGGAAATATTTACTTCACAAAATTTTGACGGCATTCCGGGAACCGTCAGTCATCGAAAAATAATAGCCCGATTTTTTCTTTGTCTTTTTGTTTTACAAATTCCAAACGCAGCTGAGTACAACGCAGCAACAGCTGATTCACGTAGATAATCGACACACTTGTCCGATAGAAACGATAGCATTCCGCGACAGTCAAGAACCTCACGAACGTACTTGAATAATTTTACGTAAGTTTTAAGCCATTGAGTGTAGTAGTACGGTAGTTATAGGGGGGCGCACAGAACTGATTTTTACTTTAATTTATACAGACTATATTTTGGCGATAAATGAGGCTAAAGTTGCGATACATAATTCTCTGCCCGCACCCACCTTGCTGTATGATAGCGGGACATGGACATATCAAGAAAAGGGTAGGATAATGAACAAGTGTGGGAGTGATTTACCAAAAGTGGTTCGATCATGTTAAGAGAATGAATGGAGAACAATTAACGAGGTGAGGAGAGAGGAGGAAAGGTAATAAAGGAAAACGTGGGGCGCTGGGTGAGAGAAAAGTTGGCAGAATTCAGGTAAACAGTGAAGAATGAGAATCTAGAAGGTATAGAAGAGAAGGGGTAGACGAGGTAATAGAAAGAATACAGGGAGTGATTGATGAGGCTAAGGGAAGGATGGTCTGAAAGGGTGGGGGCATGAAGAGAAAAGGTTGGTGGGATGAGGAATGTGAAAAAGGTGAAGAGAAAATGAGTGTAAGAGCATGAAAATGAGAGGATATCAGTAAAAAGGAGTACTATGGGAGAAAACGAGGGTATGAGGGAATGTAAAACGAGAAAAGACAGAAGGAAAAGGTAAGATATATAGAGGAGGATATGTAGAGGATGCAGTAAAGAAAGGAAAGGTATGTGAGATAATAAATAGGGAAAGAGGAGGAAGGGAAGGAGTGAATGAGGATATAAAAATGAGTGAATGGACGAAGTACTTCAAAGGACTGTTTGGGGGAGGAGGTAAGAAAGGTTAGAGAAGAAGAGAAGAAGGTAACAGAGAAAGAAGAGGAAGCTGGGAACAATATAGGCAATGACGAAGCAAACGAGGCAATAGAAAGGTATAAAGGAATGAAGCGACAGAAGAGGATGGCATGGAACTCTTAAGTATAGGGGGGAAAGGTAGGAGAAAAGAGATGTGGAGAATCTATTACAAAGTATGGAGAGGAGCGGAATGGCCTGAAGAGTGGAGAAGGGATTAGTTATTCCGCTATGTGAAAAAGGAGAGGGTGAAAAGGTAGAGGATTATAGAGGTATCACTCTGATGTCGGTGGAGCAAAAGATCTATGTGGAAGTGCTCAGGAACAGGTGAAAGAGTCAAGTAGAAGAGGAAGGAAGCATATCACATAACTAGGCGGGCTTTAGGAAAGGAATGGGAACAACTGATAACATTTACGTCCTTATTTGCAGAATAAGGACAGGAAAAGAGAAAGGAGAGGAATTTCGGGCAGGGAAAGGACGCAGGCAATGTTTTTCAATGAGTCCGCTATTGTTTAGTATAATGCTAGCAGGCTTAGAGGAAAAGCTGAAGGACAAAGGGAAAAGAGGTACGATCTTAGGAAGCAGTAAGCTTTACTCTCTAGCTTATGCGGATGATGGGGTACTATTAGTAGGAGACAAGAAAGGATTGAATTAGATTTTGAAGGAATTTGAAGAGCACTTAGGAGGAAAAGATTTAACGGTGGGATGTAATGAGAACATGGTTGTTTGATGTGGTAGTGTGGGCAGTCGTGTTCAATGGAGTAGAAGTTCAGGGGAGGGAGGAGCCAAAACCGGTGGGAAGTCTTCACGAAAGATTCTTGAGGTGGGTTATGAGGGTAAGCTGGAGTTGTTTAGGATATAATTGCTAAGGGAAGAACTAGGTAGAAAGGAAATGGTAGTTCGGCAACTAAAGAGAATATGTAAGTTTGAAGAAAAGCTGAAGAGGGGAGAGAAAAGCGAAATCGCTCAAGCGTCCATAAAAGATATTAGGTCTAGAGAGAAGAGAGACAATACAGGAGGTTCGAAATGGGAAGGAGAGAGACAACGAATAAGGAAAGAATGTGGGTTTCATGAAGGGAATGTAAAATGGCAGAGAATAGAATTGGATGTGATGATAAGACATGGAGAGGGAAGATGGAGCAAAATCATGGAATCGCAGTACAACAGATGGTATCAGATGGGTAAATGGGTGGAGGAATTAGAATACTTGACAAAGTGAAAATAGAAGAGTAAGAGGAATAGAGTGTTGCGGTTTAGAATGGAATATGGGATGAGAGCGTATCGATACTGGATTAAAAAACAAGAGAAAATGTATAGACCGTGTGGTTATATCAAGTTGAGTCGTGGGAACATGGCTGTGTTAGAGGTGCGTACTGGAGAGGAAGATGAAGGCATTAGCGTAAGTGATTGTGTAGAAGGAATATCCGGTGAAAGTGGTCAGGGAAAGGAATGGATGAGGAGAATGGAAGAATTGGGGAAGAGACCAATGGACAAGAATAAACAAATCCAATTATTATTGCGGTTCAAAATGATCGAACGCGCAGAGCACCCGACAATGGTTCGGCTAGTAATGCCGATCGTTCCAGAGTTCGGGGTGCTGAATTAGATGGAAACACGATGACGAACTGGCGAGACAATCGACTTTCTTTATGGAACGGATCAACTCGATAATGACCTGCTTAGTTGCTATGATGCCAGTATTGTCCCTATCCGCAGAGGTTACATGGTGCGCCTGCATACTCTGTGGTGCCAGAAACACCCAGAGCTTTCGCACGTTTCACAGCAAGGGTTAAGAAACCGTGCCGTGAACCTTCCGCGGACAAGAGATGTACGCGGAACGCTTTCTCAACAGCTGCAAGAACAAGCCGCAGAGGAAAATCAGGAAGCGACATTG
>WSXT02037715.1:0-13468 GCA_011762715.2 Neuroterus valhalla
AAGCCACGTACCTTAAAAGAAATGGGCCCAACTCTCAGTGTTCACTTTTCTGCCAGGATCTTTACCGGAGGCCAGTTCGTCCAGACTCACCGTACATCTGCGTTTGGTGATTATACTTCCTGATACTCAACTCGACTATTCAACCACAACCTAAACCAAAACAGTCATACAGGACTTTTCTCATATTTCTCATATCTCGAATTATACATAGAATAACCAGAATGAATTCCTGCGAATTATCTAATCAATATTTGCAATTGTTAAGAACAGATAGTATGAGAGATTCATGGGATTTACGGGGCGGTCAACAACGGATGAATCTCGATGTATTATTCAATCCTGAATTGGTTCGAGTAAAATTGAACAATGTCGGTCTCAGAATTTATTGACATACAGCGAGGCTTCTACGATCTTATTCGAAATACTATGGCATATCTCAGAAAAGTCGGAAAGCACAACAGTTCGCGAAATATGGTTCCAACTCGACTGTCTGCATTTGAAAAGAATTGAAAGAAGTTCATCGTGAACCGCGAAAAATTGTGGGCAGTAAAAACGAAACATAAGGAGGAGACCTTTTCCGTGGAGGATTTTCATTCTGAATGCAAAGATAAGTATTCTCACTCAAGAACCTATAAGATGGATCTCATGGATCAACTCGCAGTTCGCGACCCCCAGCAAGGAGTACTGGATGCGCTGCTAGTTCAAGAAAGAAGGATGTTCCCGACTTTGGCACTTCCAAACTTTTCGTGCATTTATACTGCATATCCCACACTTCGTGGTCTTTTTACCTCCATGGCGATGGATGATAATGTGCTTCCGCCTGTACAAAATCTACGCTATCTCAAAGTGAGCCTAACGGATGAACCAGCAAAATTGATCTCTAACATACCGACCACAGGAGAAAATTTTGTGTGAGCTTGGGTTACTTTGGTTAAACGCCACGAATTCTTATAAACACTTACTTAGGAAAATTTTTTGGACTCAAGCTTTAACAAAGGGAAATGCAGCAGATTTGATGACCCTCGTCAACGATATCTGCGCATGGAAAGATAAATCGTCTCATATTGTTCTATGTATAGGACAAAAAATGTGGCTCAACGTGGTGAGCCAGTAAAGAAACATAGTTTATATTTCAACTGTCTCTGAGGACATCGAATCAAGGACTGCTATTTCCAAAAACAATTTCAGAAATGGGATGAAAAGCACTACACCTTCCTCTGCATATTCTAAACTGAACCAACTGCTGGAATACCTACTCCACCAGCAGTCATAAATCCTACTAGGCCGCCACGTATCTCATACTCTCCTGGACCAAGTAGCTCAAGCATCATTTGTCTTCGAGTCACTGGTGATGTGACTCAAACTGCAATGTTACCAGGCTTTCATCACCGTAATATGAGTCAGAAGACAATGGGCTAGTGCTACAGAGGTTTGTAAGTGCTAAAGGTGTCATCGATTAGACTATAAGGAAAGGTTCTCCTAGTACCTTTACTGCCTATTGGGTACAATAGGCAGTAATACAACCCCATTGGGTTGTATCGAGTCCGGTGTGCTTCCTACGAGATCCTCATCTAGTCGCGGGAAAGTGATAGGACCACCAAGTAAAGTCGATATGCAGCAATTTAATTTGGTTCGTACATTCCATATCCAGGAGGATATACCAGACAAGGTATAGACACACAACTCAGAGGAAGAAGAGTGTGAGAGGCATTTCCTTTCTACTCATCAAAGTGCAGAAGACGAACGCTACATCGTAAGCCTCTCGCTTAAGGATCGGGTCACGATCTTGGAAAATTCTTACTCATCAGCTTATATGATACTCATAAGTATGGAAAGCAGATTCAAACAAGATTCAACCCTGTATGCTGAATATTGAAATGGCATACAGGAGTATGTCATGCTGGGACAGCTGGACGTGGTCACCAGTTCTGAGGATCTCCGACCTCATCGAGGATGTTATCTACCACACCTCTTTGTGCTTAAAGGAACAAGTTCCAGTACATTGCTACGGATGGTCTTCAATAGTTCCCACAGAACCAGAAGCAGGATCGTCTCGTCTCCGAATAACTTGCTACATTCATGACCGAGCATACACTCTAGACCGAGCTATCCAACATCATGTTGCGTTGTAGAATGTAACCAGTTGTTATTACGGATGAAATTGGAAAGTTGTTCAGAAGCATTTGGCTTCATCCTGAGAACCAGGCTTTCCAGAAAATTCTTTGATGGCAAAATCCTCAAGAGGAGATTCGAACCTATAGTTTGAAGACAGTGACTTTTAGTCGAACATCTTTACCATATCTAGCTATCCGTAAGCTGCATCAACTGCCAGACGATGAGAGTGAAGGTGTCCTTCAAGCTAGGGAACTCCTGAAGGGCAAAGTTTATGTTGATTACGTGTTGTCTGAAGCAGATGACATCCCGACAGCTGTTGAAAAACGATGATATTTAGACACCCTTCTACAAGCGGAAGGAGTTGTACTGAAAAAGTGACTCACGAATAAGGAATAAGCACTCTATGGAGTGGCTATTGGATTTCGTGGAACATCAACCTCCTTTGATTTTGAAAATGAACCGAGCTTTCAAGCACTCAGGATTCTGTGGCAACCGACCTCAGATTATTTTCGGTTTACAAATTCAGCCATTGTCAGAGACTAGATGGACGACAAAGAGGAGTGTTTGCCGGAGGCAGCACGTATATTTGACCAATTTAGATAATTGGAAACTGTCACGGTCGGAGCCAAGATTTTTGTCCGGGGTTCAAAGAGATTCAAGATAGATTGGGATCAACCACTCCAAGGTGATTGCGTGATCTAATGAAGGAAGTTTGAGGCCAAAGTTCCGTTGCTGTCATCTATCGTCATGCCTAGGTGGCTAGGACATTGATCGGAAACGGTCGATTGTGAGATCTATGGTTTCGGAGACGCCTGAGAAAAGCCTGCGGTACACCTTAGAATCGTCAAACCTGCGGGGAAGATTCAAGTATCCATGATCATGGCCAAAACTAAGGTACCTCGTTTGAATAAAACATCAATCCATTCCTCTTCTGGAATCGTGTGCTGCAGTAACACTCGTGCAATTGGTAGCTCACATTCGGGGTGTTTTACGTTCGGCTCTTACTACCTGCTGTCATTTTTGGTCCAATTCAACTCATACTTTGAACCGGGTCTCCTTTATGCACTCTGGAATGATTTTGCTTTCCTCTCTCCTCCTAATCCTCTCTTCATTTTCTCAAGCTTTCTCCACTTGCCGAATCACTATTTTCTCCCTACCCAGTTCTTTTCCAAGTATATATCCTGAAAAACTCCAACTTACCCTCATAAACCACCTCATAAATCTTTCATGAAGAATTTTCACTCTCTTTTGCTCTTTCTTCATCGAATTTTACTAGCTGATCGAACATCCATGTTCTCACCCTCCAATCATCCTTAACCCTTCACTCCCCTATGACAAAAACTTGTCCCATCATTTTACTTGTACGCTCCATCCTTTTACTCAATTGAAGCTCGTTGCCTCACCCTGCTCCAACCGAAACCGTACGAAACAGGATGCCTCTACAAGTTCAACCATTTTTCCATTAAACTTCCACTTGTACTCAATCTTTCTCCTTCTATTCCTAAATCACATTATCTTAGTCCATCTAACGTTCGCCATTAAATCTTTTCCTTTTATGTACTCTTTAAACGCCCCAAACATCAAATTTAAGACTCTTTTGTCCTCTGCTCATGAAACAACATCATCCACATATGCTGAAGAGTGAATCACGCTATTTCTCAAGATCTTACCTCCTTCCTCTTTCTTCTTAAGCTTTTCCCCTGAACCCGCTATCATTATACTGAACACTAGCGGGCACAACAGGCAACTCCTCGTCTACTCTCCTTTCTTCCATTGCTTGACACACTATTCTGTTGTTCATTCAGTCGATTGCTGCTTTGAAGTCCACGGACGAGGCCACAAGTTCTGCTCTTTTCTACTCCAAATTCCTATTAACTAGATATTTTAGAACGCAAATAATATGAGTTGTTTCCAGTCTTATCAGAATACCAGTAATATCAAACATTATCCCTAAAGCTCAAGAAGAAGGATGATTCTCAAATAAAAGGATAAGTTTTTTGTTTTTATCTTTGCCAAAGAGTTGTGAATTTGGATTAGAAAAACTCCATTTTTACATTCTCATTCTGAATGAGAAGGTATTGGTTTTATGTGAAAATTGACTTTCGCGGATTTAATGAGATCTCCACGTTTTAAGACCCGCTGAGTCAAAAAAAAAATTTTTTACGGGGGGTCTGCCTGTCTGTCTGTAGTCTGTAGTATGTAGTATGTTGTTTGTAGTTTTTGGACTTTTTCCTCCAAGACTCAAAAACTGTAAGTACAATTTCTCGTAGCACGTAAAAAGTGAAACAATTTATCTTCATCATTTTTTCGACAGAAAAAAAAATTTTCAGAGTTATGGTATTTTCGAAGTTCAAAAATATAGAAGAAAATGAGAATTTTTAGCTAACTGACGCAAGATTGAAAAGAAAGTCAGGGGTGAAAAAATGTTACTTTTCGGGAGCTCCACAAGATCGTGAATTCAAATTTTTGAATTTTCTCAAAAAATCGGAAATTCCCATTTTGATCGCACAAAAAATAATGAAAAAAAATTTGTGAACCCGATACCTTTCGAAAGAATTATCATATTCAATCGTGGTTTGGCACCTATTTCAAGGGACCAAAAAAAAACAAGTCGAGTTCGTTAACCAGCTACTTCGTGTGAAAAATCCAAGAGGGGGAGCATTTTGAAAATTGTTTGGACTTTTTTTCCAAGACTAAAAAATTGTAAGAACGGTGTCTCGTAGTGTGTAAAAAGTGAAGTAATTTATGCTTATGATTTACCTTTGATAAAGACAAAATTGTCAGAGTTATGGTATTTTCAAAACTCAAAAATATAAACTTTTCGAGTTTTCTCAAAGAATCGAAAATTCAAATTTTTTTCGCACAAAAAATAATGAAGAATAGAAAGATTCATTTTTTAGTCAAACTATGTAAGGTGTGGGATATGATAATTCGATATGACAAGTAGTTTTGGCTTCATTTATAAAAAAGCATATAAAAATAAAAAAAATGGACTTTTGGACAATCGACACAAATGTGTTATTGACTTCTTAAACAGGATATGTAGTTTTCATATCAATCAGAAAAAATAACTAAAAAAATGAATTAATAAAATTTTTGAAAAAATGACTAAGGCTAACACAGAAGATTGATAGAGAAAATAGTTGTTTACCCAAAAAATATCTATAAAATGTTATAATTTTTCCCGTTTACGCGTAGTTTTTGTTTCAATCGTGAAAAATAAAATTAAAAATTAAAAAATTGAATTTCGAGAAAAACTACATAACATGTGAAAAAAATTAGGCAACAAAACTTCTCCACCATTTTTGATGAACTTCAATCGAGTGCACAGGGAGAGACAAGCGATAAGAATGTATTCGTTAAAGCCGGAGGAGCTTTAACAGAAGAGATTTCACACTCATCAAAATTAAAGTACTCGACATTTTGTTTTTGAGTTTCACAAGCTTTTTTCACAACTGTAGAGAAGTACAAAGACCGAACGCGTAGCGCGAGGTAAATTCATAACCGAGCGCGAAGCGAGAGGAGATTGCCATCAAGCATGAAGTGCGAGATCCGAAAGAAGCGTGCCCTAAGCGCGCTGAAACTTGCAAGTGAAGCGAACCGCGCGCAAAGGGTGCGATAATAATGCTTGTAAAAGTTGAAAAAAATAAGCAAGACTAGGTGTCTACCGCGTCGGTCCTGCTCTTTTCTTCTTTCAACTTTTACACAAACTTTAATTTCAAAATCTGCTCGCTGCTTGGACACATTCTCATCACGCGCTTCGGGTGTGGCTCGCTTCACTCGCGAGTTTAAGCGCGCCTAGGGCGCGCGTCTCTCAGATCTCGGGCTTCGCGCTCAGTTATGAATTTACCTCGCGCTACGCGCTTGGCCTTTATACATGCCTACGATTTTATGTAGAGCTTGTGAAACTCCAAAGCGAAATGTCTAGTACTTTCATTTGATGAGTGAGGATTCTCTTTTGTTAAAGATTCTCCGGCTTTAGCGAATACAATCTCATCGCATTTCTCGTGCTGCGCACTCCATCAAAGTTTTTCCAAAGCGGTAGAGAAGTCTTGTTGCCTAATTTTGTTCACATGTTGTGCAGTTTTTCTACAAAATCAATTTTCTAATTTTATTTTTTACGATTGAAACAAAAACTACGCGTCCAATGGGAAAAACTATAACAAATTTAGAGATATTTTTCGGGTGAATAATTTCTCTCTATCAATCTTCTGTGTAAGCTTCAGTCATTTTGAAAAAAATTTTATTATTTCATTTTTATATTTTTTTTCCTGATTGAAATGAACTCCTCTGATTGTTTTTTTATAAATGAAGCAAAAACTACGTGTCCTATCAAAAAGTCAATATGACCATATTTGTAGATCTTTTTATGGTGCACGAGTTTAGTTCATTTGTATTTTCCCGTAACTTGAATAGTACCTTTCGCTTTTCGATTTTTCGAGAAAACTCGAAAAGTTGTAAAGATCATCCTGGAGGGCTCCCAAAAAGAAAATTTTCTTTGCTTCATACTTTTTTCATATCTTGCGTTGTTCGGCTGAAAATTCTTATTTTCGTTTATATTTTCGAATTTTGAAAATGCCACAACTCTGACAATTTTTTTGTATAAAAAAAAACATGGAGATAAATTGTTTCACTTGTTACCTACTACAATAATCCGTACTTACAATTTTTGAGTCTTGGAAAAAAAGTCAAACAAAATATTCTTTGATTTTTCGTCCAAAATAGCTTAGTAACGAACTCGACTTGTTTTTTTGGTCCCTCAAAATGGGTGCCAAAGAACGATCAAATATGATCATTCTTCCGAAAGTTATCGAGTTCACAGATTGTTTTTCATCATTTTTTGTCCAATCAAAATGGACATTTTCGATTTTTTGAGAAAATCCAAAAAGTTTTATTCGCGATCTTGTAGAGCTCCTAAAAAGAAACATTTCTATCTCTGACTTTCTTTTCAATCTTGCTTTATTTGGCTTAAAATCCTCATTTCAGTTTATATTTTTGAATTTTCAAACTGCAACAACTCTGACAATTTCGTTTTCATAAAAAAAATCATGAGTATAAATTATTTCATTTTTCACCTACTACAAGAAACCGTACTTGAAATTTTTTGAGTCTTGGAAAAAAAAGTCAAAAAAAAATTTTTTGTAATGCTCCCTCTCTTTGATTTTTCACACGAAAAAGTTGGTTAACGAACTCGACTTGTTTTTTTGGTCCCTCAAAAAAGGTGCCAAACCACGATCGAATATGATCATCCGTTCAAAAGTTATCGAGTTCAAAGATTATTTTTCATCATTGTTTGTGCGATCAAAATGGGAATTTCCGATTTTCTGATAAAATTCAAAAATTTGTATTCATGATCTTACAGGGCTGCCATGAAGAAACTTTTTTTCCATCTAACTTTCTTCTCAATCTTGCGTAATTTGGCTGGAACTTCTCATTTTCCTTTATATTTTTGAATTTTGAAAATTCCATAACTCTGACAATTTCGTTTTTTCGAAAAAAAGGATAAGGATACATTGTTTCACTTTTTACGTGCTACGATAAATTGTACTTACAATTTTTGAGTCTAAAAAAAAAGTCAAAAAAATTTTTCAAAATTACCCCTCTCTGATTTTTCTTCCAAAATAGCTTGTTAACGAACTTGGTCTACCTTTTTGGTCGCTGAAAATGTGTGTCAAAGGGCAGTCCAATCCGATTAGTCTCAAAAGTTATGAAGTATACAGACGACGATGACAACAGACAGACAGACACCAACGTAAAAACTCCTTTTTTGTAATCAGGTCTCAAAACGTGAAGATTTGATAAATTCCGCGAAAGTCAATTTTCACATAAAACCAATACACTCAATGAAAACACGAATTCTAATCCAAGATATAAATATATCAACTTTCAAACTTCATAGATTATAAATTCTCCGATTTTTAACATTATATCAAGACATTAGATTTCACGCTAATTTATTTGAAACTCTCGACTTTGGTCCAACATAAGTCTTTGAAGAGGGACTGGTATCGGTCCGAATTGTCGACACATTTTCAAATAGGACCATTATAAGAGGAATTTGACCAAGAAGCCGCAAAATTTTGTTATTGAATATATACTGTCGGTCACCTAAGGTTATTTAAACTTTGTTTTCGTTCTCAGAGTCCACCAATCATAACCACTTTGGAAAATATCCCAAATAGTTGGAGTATTTTCAAATTTGATATCAGAAATCTACTGCTTTTTCGTGAAACTTAACAAATATGATGGAGAAGAAGGCATTACTGTAAAACTTGAAAACAGACTGCGTCACCTCTGCCAACATGAGTCATTTCCAATCACCTACGGCTTTGAAATGGAAAAACGAGCATTTTGTACATAACGTCTCCAATTTGAATTAATGAGATTCGGTATTACCGCATCACAATTCACAATTTTTTTATCCAAAGAAATCTTTTGTAAATTAAATGTACTTTTGACCAGGTGTATACGGCATATCAAGTCAATAACAGGTTTCCATATTTTGTACGCATATTTGAAGACCTCTATGTGGAAAGGGTCCTTTTTTAGTCTTAGTGTTTTTTTTTGTATCAGGTTGACATTAGAAACCGTGTGAATGCATTTGCTGAAAATCTACCCTAAGGGGCCTTGCATGGAGGTCAACATTTTTTCATTCTGGAACATGTCCTAATATTTATTGAAAAAGTGAAATTTATCATGCTTGTCTTTTCCAACTGCATCCTGAAAGACCTGTAACCTGACCACCATTTTTGAAATGGCATATTAATAGAACACAAAGGTGTATTCCTTTTTAACCTCATTTTTTTGGAGAATTTTCTTCGCTTTTTTCATCATTTCATAATTTTCAGCATATCCTTGTTTCCCACGATTCTAACCTCTCTTCGGGATCTTCAAAATCATAGAGAATCTCTGGAATCCTTTAAGATTTTATCGAAAATTATCGTACCATCTATGGAACTATCGAATCTCTAGAACTTTCTTGATATTTTTTGAAACATTTTTGGAAGACCTCTTAAATTAGCTGAAATATTTGTAACCATAAAAAACTAAAAATAGAACATCATTCATCGTAATCATTTTTTTATTATTATTCACAACTCAGGAGTCCAAAAATCTTTTGGCTATGGATTAAATAAGTCTAGTGCGGTCAGATTGATAGTACAGAAGCGAAAAATTGTTCAGACATCTTGTTTTCCTCAAATATAATTGGAAATTAGATACTCAAATTGCCTTTATCGTGATCAGTCAAAAAATAATTTTGTTACAAAAGGACCTAATTACAAAAAGCACAAAAGTAAAACTTTGCACAGACACGTCGATACAACGGAATCTGAGATTGTTAGTCACAGATTATTCCAGATAAGGATTTGCGGTAGCGTTTCTTTATGCTTAGCGTCTATAATATTATGAATTGTCAAAATTTACTAAGAGAATCTAATTTCTGAATACTCAATAACTATAATATCCTTACCCTCCAATGAAATGTATTGATAATTAGAACGAATCTCTTGGTTTGAACTGGAGAGTGTTTGTATTCGAGCATTTACTTTGAACTATGTCGATCAGCAGATTTTTACCGCAAGAAACAGCTTCTTCTTTCACCTTGGAGGTTGTCAATGGAAATGGAATAATTATATCTGAAATTGAATCACACAAACGCACAAATAGAAAACCCGTAAAAATATTCTGCAATAAAATATGAAGCAGACAGCCTACTGTTATATAATATTGTTGACATTCTTCAACAAGCTTAATGATGTAATTATGAATCACGTATAACTTCGAAATTCGTGATCATATAAATAAAAAAAGGGAATAAATTCCTGGTAAGTATTGTTGATTTATTTATATATTCACAATTATAGCAGATTGGAAAGAGTACAATAGTAAATTTATTTCAAAGTGTTACATCTATCCAGAGGAAAGGTTTTTTCATGCAACGTTCTATTTTATCCCAATAAATGACTCTACTGATTCTACACTCTTGTGGCTGCGCCCATCTTCTTAATATCTGTACTTGCAATATTTTAAATTTCTAGTACACAAGGAAAATCGAAGTAAAACCTGTGTGAAGTACAGACGAATTCAGTTAGACCATACGGTCTTACCCTTTTACAGTTTTTAAACAGTTTTACAATATGAAACACTTTTCAACTGGATTCATTTTGGAACCCAGTGGACAATTGAAGTCTTTTGCGAATTCTGGCATGTTGGCGAATGCACCTGTGACTCCCAGGTCAGCAGGACTTTGGTTACTGGTCAAAATGAAGTTTTTTATTGTCTCTGGGGTAAAATATTCACATTGTGTAATAGCTGCTTGAATCCAGAAAAGCTGTGATTGGGAAAAGTTTAATCCAGGTAGTTTGGGTTCAGGACCGTTTATTTTAACCCAATCTTGATAGGCTGAGTATGAGAGTTTCACCCCTCCGTTGTCTGCAATGTTTGCCCCTTGGGATAAGGTACCGTTCACCTGGAAATTGTTGAATATTTATCATTGTAGTTCACTATTGACAACATATATAGACCGAACGTGTCTTCAGGTTGCGGATAGAGGGTCCCTGTGCCGAGGGTTTCTGCTGAATACGGTAACTAAAACTAGCAAGCAGTCGCGGACAATTATCTAGGGATGGTCCCGAAGTGAAAACCTCCAAGCTAAGGTGTAATCAACCGTGCTGAAATCTGAATGGCACCTGGGTGTGGTGTCCTTTACGGTGTCTCCAAAATAACGGGCGACCTTCTGGAGTACACAGCCTTGCCCTCGCATGCGGGGCTTTAAGAGGGTGTACGATCCCTTCTCTAGCTACTCGCAGGAATGACAATGGAAATACACTACTCAAATCCAGTTATGGATGCAGTTTGAAATGATCGAACGCGCAGAGCACCCGACAATGGTTCAGCCAGTATTGCCGAACGTTCCAGAGTTCGGGTGCTGAAATTGATGGAAACATGATGACGAACCGGCGCGACAATCGACGTTCTTTATGGGCGGATCAACTTGATACTGACTTGCTTTGTTGCTTTGATGCCAGTACTGTCCCTAACCGCAGAGTTACGCGCGAGATGGCGTGCCTCCACACTTTGTGGTGCCAGAAACACCCAGAGCTCTCGCACCTTTCACTGCAAGTGTTGAGAAACCGTGCCGTTAACCTCACGCGAACAAGAGATGTACGCAGAACGCTTCCTCGCAGCTGCAAGAACAAGCCGCAGAGGAACATCAAGAAGCGACATTGAGACCAACTGCTGAAACAAGACTTGCCTTAAGAGACAACGTCGATTTTAGGAAAAGGACGAACATTACACTCAGGTTCCTCCCAAGCCCCATGATCTGGCTGAAATGGATGCTATCCTTCGTGAAGATCCCTCAGAGGGTTCTGAACTCTGGGCCATCACTTGTTCAGTTTATGATGCGGCGGAAGCTTTGGCTGATTCAAGTCGAAGTTCTAAACCAACGATTGATGAAAAGGCCAAAAAGCGCTTGCATCAACTAAACAAGAAGATCGGCTGGGCAAGGCAAAACGTGTCACGTATGCAGTTTGTGATTGACTTTATAAAATCTGGTAAGCCTTTTACGGCAAGGGTCTGAAAGTTCGCTCATGAAATGAGGATCCATCATCACACATTGAAAATTTCAAAGCTGATGACTATCAAACAGCACATTATTGACAAAATACGAGTACTATCTGACGGAAGGAGGAAAATTCAAATGAAGAAGGGATGGGTCAGGGAGAATCAAAAGTTTCTCGCTGACCCATCGCACCTCCCTAACGATCCTCCTGTTTTTGTCGGACACCCACCAGAGTCCGATGAAGTCGAAACGTTCTGGAGGGAGACTTACGAAGTAAAAAATCCATTAAATGAAGGCACTGGGAACATCATACGTTTCAAGAAGTTGTGCAAACACCTTATAATATCTGAGAGGGAATACCCACCAATCACTGCTAAGGAGGTAAAGAAAGTATGAAGGGACACGAAGAACTTCGCTGCTGGTCCAGATTGTAATAAGAACTTTTGGTGGAAGAAGTTCACTTCTACACACCAAAATCTGGCCCGCATCTTTACAGTATATTCAAAGTCGGAGAAACCCTATTCCGCAGTGTCTGGTGTTAGGGCGAACTGTTCTACTACCGAAGAAATGCGACTTGTCCAACCCAAGAAACTACAGACCAACAACTTGTCTAAACACCGTATATAAGATCTTTACATCCATCCTGAATGTCAGGATTGTTCGGATAATTAGACCTGTATGGAGTGAGATTTATGAACAACGAGGATCGGAAAGAGGCGCAGCAGGATGTGAGGAAAACCTGCTGATCAACAGGAGTGTCTGCAAAGACTCTGCAAACTACAAACGCAATCTGTCGATGGCCTGGATTGTTTACCAGGAAGCTTTTGATTCAACTTCCCATAGACTCATCATCTATTTTTTGAAAAGCTTGGAGGTTTATCCAGATATAGTAAGATGCATTGAGAGATTAATGCCTCTTCGGAAGACCAGATTTACTATCACTTCTGGAAAACATCGTGTGACTACCAACAGTGTCACTTTCCAGAGAGGTGTCTCTCAGGGTGAGCCCTCTCCTCTTCTGCATCACACTATTGCCTCTGTCCCTCGCACTCCGTGATTCTCATGGATACCTCTGTGGTGGTACTAATGTTCGTGAGCATGAGGTCACTCATATATTTTATATGGATGACTTAAAGATTTATGCTTCTGGAAAAAAGCATCTTGAAGATGCTCTTAGTATCGTCGGGAGGTACACGCGAGAAATCGGCATAGACGTTGGATTGGATAAGTGTGCCAAGATTCATCTGAAACGTGAACGAATAGTAGGTACTGTTTGGACCCTGTGCTTGTTGCCCGAAGTGTTATTAGACACCTAAGCGCTAGAGAGACCTACAAATACCTGGGTGTGCCTGAGAGCCGCATTCAGGATGCAACATCAGTAAAGGAGGTTCTCCAAAGCAGATACAAACATCTGCTCTGACGGATTTGGTCATCCAACCTTTCGTCGTTGAACAAGATATCTGCGACTAACATGCTTACCGTCCCAGTTCTAGTCCATTCGTCCGGAGTGGTTCCATGGACGAAGAACGAGCTTAAGGCCCTTGATATTACTACGCGCAAGATGATGCATATGAAGAAAAGCTTGAATATCAACTCTTCCGTTCCGCGCTTATACATCGCACGCCGAAAGGCGGCCGCGGACTTCTGAATCTTCAATGCCTTTACAACCGAATCAACCTTAGTACTGTTCATATCATCGTAAACGGTAGAGATCCTCTCCCGGCAATGATCAGGAATCACGAAATGAGTAGGGAAAGAGCGTTCCTTTACACAGCAGAGGAGCAGGTA
>WSXT02037737.1:0-13467 GCA_011762715.2 Neuroterus valhalla
CTTGTCCAGAACTCCTCAACTATATTCTTTCTTTTAAGTGTGTGCGCGATTTTTACTTTTTCCGTGCGGTAAATATTAATAGTTTGACACGCAATATTGATTCCCAGCTTTGTAACAAAATAGTTCATCGGGTTAGCAAAATTTATATACAAAAAAAATTGTTAATCCTAAAGTAGACAAAATATGTGAATAATGTGAAGTTTCGACGAAATAATTGAATGTTCAATTCAAAAAGACAAATTTCAAACGAAATTTCGAATTCTCAACTAGAAATGATCAATTCTCCATAAAAATGAAACAGGTAAATTTTCAATCGAAGTAATTGATTTCGAACCAAAACTGATGAATTTTCAGGTATAATGATGCTTCTTTAAATGAATAGATGATGTTCAATCAAAAAGATGCATTTTTAACCATAGAGATTAATTTTCCACAAAAATACTAAATACTTGAATTTTCACCAAAAAAATATGAGTTAATTTTTAACAAAGTAGTTACAATTTCAACCAGAGTTGAATTTTGAACCGAAATAATGCAACTTTAACAAGAAAATTTGATATTCAACAAACAAGTGTAAATTTCGAACAAATAGTTGATTTTTTACTCAAAAAGGATTAATTTGCAATGAACAATGTAAACAAGCTTTCTATCATAATAATTCAGAAATAATCCTTCTCCGGAATACTACTTCTACTCTAAAGACTGCTTGAAGTATTTTCTTTATTTGAAATTAAGAAGAGGGGACTTTAAGATTGTGACGAATTTCGAATTGGAGGAACGATTTCTTAAAATTACTCTCTTCTGAATCCGAATTATAATTAGTTTTAAAAGTTCCCGTTCCATGTAAAAAATTCCCTGTCCCAAGTGAAGTTCTACTTCTTCACTGAAACTCCCTGTCCTGGAAAAACTATAATTATTTTTTGAAATTCCCTATCATCAATTCAATTACCAAATTTGCGTCAGCTAAAAAAATTTCACATAGCAACCAATTTGCAAAACTTCCTTCTTATAATGGAAAAAAGGTTCTTCCTCTTATGACATATGGATATACGTAAATATGTTGAGAATCAGAATAAAGGAACGTTACATTCTTCAAATCAAAGAATAAGATCTCTTTTTGATTCATAAAAAGAAAGCTATCATTTTTTTGTAATTTTTTTAGTTGAATTTGTGATAGTGCAGGTTGAGTCAAGTGAATTCCCGGTTCTTAAATAAACGGTCATTTCCCGGTCAATTAAATTCCCGGTCATTGCCCGGTTTCCCGGTCAATAAGTCGCCACCCTGATTATAGTGATAAGGATTTCTGAGAGAACTATTCCTCTACCCTAATCAAAGCAATTATAAATATAATCTGTTCCAGATCTTTATTGATACATAATATAAATAAAGTAAATGATAAGAGAGTTAAAGATATCCATGAGTGATTCACCTGATGGTAACGTAAGCTACAACTCTCTAGGGGCAACTTTGGAAACAAGAAGAATCAAAAAAAGGAAATTCCAACAATAACAAGTCACTAAACCTGATTCAATTCACAGATAATAAGTCTTGGGACTAACATCCAATATGACTTTGCAATAATCAACGTAATCAAGGCTGAAGATGATTTCAGAATGATGACGATACGAAATCCTTCCAAACCACTTAGTCATACATAATAAAAGCACAATCTTCATAAAAAATGATAAACGAAATAA
Organism: Neuroterus valhalla; assembly: GCA_011762715.2. NCBI lineage: Eukaryota > Metazoa > Arthropoda > Insecta > Hymenoptera > Cynipidae > Neuroterus > Neuroterus valhalla. Next base: position 1,698 of record WSXT02037737.1, read on the forward strand.
CCGATGAGATTATCATCCTTACTCTCGTTTCTTCCAAAAGCGTTAATAAAACTAAAGTGTAAATAACTGAAACAAACCGATGAAACATCTGTGAACTCATATAATTTTTAGAGGAGTGACTAGAGACCTGGTTATTCAAGTTTTTTTTTATACTCTGATGAAGAGATAATCCTTTATTTCCTTTTTTTCGTTTTGTCAACTTGGTTCTATTAACTATTATTAATTTTCAGTCAGCATGAAAAATTACAATACATTCGATTTTTTCCAATCATCTTTTGTCTTTTTCGAATTACCATTTGGCGTGATTTTTTATTTTTACGGGACACAAAACACACAGACTACCTCTGTAAAAATATTTTGTTGATTCAGTGGGTCTCAAAACCTAGAGTTTCTCTAAAAACCGACAGAGTCAAATTTTCCATAAAACTTCATATTCAAAATGATAATATAAAATAGAATAAGGGTCAAGTGGTGATTCGCAAAAAAGCAAGTAGAGTACACTCTCATTTGGTCAAATGAATTTCCGTGTAATAAAAATAAGGAAAAGCAGAATTTGATAAATATTGATGCACCTCGTTTTAGGTATGCTTTTACGAGTAAAATAAATGTTAATGCAGAACAGAAGTCTTACTCCACCAATTCGAGGTGAACAACCTCTTCCACATACCTTCCCTAAATCCTTGTATTGCTGATCCTGAGTAAATGTGGGCCAACATTTCCAGTTTCGAATTAATTTATTGGTCTAATGAGAAAGGAAGTTTCAATCCTCATGATACTCATAAGTTTATCCGAATAGGATTTCGAAGATAAACGACCAGTTTTGTGAGAGATTTTATGTTTCTTACATATCATGTCATCAATTTGAGAGTCCTTTTTGAATTTTTAATTCAAAAGAACTAAATACCTCCTCATAGAAGAACTTTTGGGCGGGGGGGGGGGGGGGGGTACTAATTACATAAATTTGAGAATGACTTACCGATTGAAGATAGACTGCATCTGATTGTAAGGCAAGTAATCCCATAATTTTTATTTGAAGGATTGAAATTATTTAAAAATTTCGAATCAAGTACTCTTACAGGCAAATAGTTTTTAAGTTGAGTAATTATAAAGAAAATTACAATTTGTAATTGAATGTGTACTACAAACTTGAATAAATCCAAGTTACAAAAACCAACATTTTTTACTTGTCAACGTTTAAAATTGCACAAATTTATGTAAAAACATAGCATTAAGAAGGGTCGAAATGAAAATCGAATTTTTTGTTATTGTTCATGTAATATTAAATTCTGTGTTTTTCTACTCACAGAGTTACCCAATGTGAATGTGACTTAAACTCACCTGAAACAAGAGAAAAAAGAATACTTAGATTTAGCATGTAGCTGATAAAAAAGACAATATTTTAATGATACATTACTAAATATATTTAATATTGCAAATTCAAACAGAAGCACATAATAAATGGTAAACCTACTAAAATTCAGCAGCTTAAAAAATGCAATAGTTGGAATAATTCCAGATCAAATTTCGAGATATTTCGTATAACTGAACAATTTGAATAGTGTATGTACTTCTTCGAGTCTTGAGAACTAGAAAAATTTTTTAATGGAGAGCATTAAAAGGATTTTTATTTCAAAATTGTTTTGGTGGAGAATTTCAAATATAACCGTTGAAAATTCTGAATTTGCAAATAACATTTCTTTTCAAATTGGAATGAGAGTTGAAAATTTAAAAAAATTAAATTTGAAACATTTGAACTGAGCTGCTAACGTTTAAAATCACACAATTTCAAGCTGGAAGTTATGCAATCTTCGAAAATATAAAAAATTTCGAGTAAAAGGCGAATCCAAGTAATTAAAAATGCAAGGATTAACGTCAATGACTCTTCACAGAAGAGTGAATCTGCAGCAGGAAGTGAAGCAGAACAAAAGAGATTTAAAAATCTTTCACTGTCACTTTCTCAGTGATCAATAAACAATGACCAATCAAGTGAAGACTTAAACAATCAAGCATCTAACCACACTTAAAAACAGTTAAGATCCAAAGAGAAACGCCTCCATAAAAAGTACTCCATCCGCTATCTGCAATCCGTGAACTTATTTTTAGTTCTTATAATAATTATATCGAATTGTTATATTTATTACAGGCCTATATTCATTATCATGGGTATACGTATTTATTATCAGCCCATATTTATTAGAGGCATGTATATATTTTGATTGTATTTACTGGTAAAGTGGTATGCATGAGTTAAAGAAATATCATTCCAATAAGGATGCACGTATCACTATCATCGTAAAGCACTGATACCGCCAGTGCATCAAGACATGTTGCTCGGCTTTAATTAAACTTGAGCTCCAACACAAGATACCTCTTCTCTTTTTACATCGCATTTCATACAGAAAGACCTCCCATTATATCCTGAAGGAAGTTTAATAAGCATAAGAATCAGTAATATACGAATATATGCAAATAGGTTATATATACGTATTGTACAGACTGGGTGTGAATCAAGCAATAATTAACAATAAGAGATATAAAGGTTGAAGAATTAAGATCCTAATAAAGATGAAATTACTCCTCAGGTGTTTCCGGAATAGATACATGTTTGCTTTCATCATTTGTTGTATTCTAATCTGGTATAGTATTATGTTATAAAAGACGATCCAAACTTGCGATAGTAGACAATATTTGAGTATTGTTTTGATCTTTAAGAAGTATTCAAATAGTGTTTAACGATTTCTCGTGGTATGTTATACATACATACCGAATAAAAGTTAGGTTAATTTTATTATAATAACTATTATTAAAGACGGAATATTGAATATCTGTTAAAACTCTATTATAGAGATTGAGTGAACTTTTTTTTATTAACAAGTATAGAACACTATCTAGGGCTTGGATAAGGACCGTTACTCATAAGGAAAAAAAATTTATTTCGGTCTAATGCGAACTATAAGCTTATAATCCTAACAGACTGATTATATGTCAACACAGAAAAATTACTGCACAAGAGTCACGTATGGATGGACACTAATTAGGCGTTGAAGAAACACAATTCTTATGAAACAGTTTAAATTACATACTTTCTGTATCATGTATTAAAGCTGTTCTTTTATACATGTGAGAAATTAGTCATGGCGATAGAGAGAAATTACGCACCTCGCGCACTCTATATGCTGATATAAAAATGTGTAAATTTCAATACACTTATAGCGCACTCAGCCCCATCAAAAGTAGGACACTATAGTCGGGCTATGTTTTTTTGACAATGTTCCTAGTCGGGGACTGGTTTCAGTGGCTGGTTGGATTTTTTTTCAAAATTCCCGGTCGAGGAATTTTAATTAACAACTATAAATAAATGCTAATTCGGGTTATTTTATTGTCGAAATTGGCTATGGTTATGCCGACTCTTTTTTGAACTATTAGACGGGTACTGGTCTGATACTAGTCGGGTTCTATAGTTGGACTCTGGTTGGGCTATAACGTTGTTATGTACTTAACATTATTCAGTTTCTCCAACGGTTATATGAAAGTAGTTTCATATAACATATTTTCTTAATAAATTTTAACACGGTATATATTTGAAAGTAGAGTTTCAGATGGATTTAAATAACTGAAAAATTAATTTAGAATAATTTTTGTTCAGATCAATATGGATTTTAGAGGATAATAACAACGATATTCAATAAATAGAGGTTCATTTAATGGACAAATTATTGGTAGAAATCTCGCCCAGTACATGAATAAATCTATCTTTAACTTCAGTGGAATCCCTTGCAAATAATAAATGGTAAAATTCCATAGAATTTTCATAGGATTCGTCTCAATTCATGAATTTTGCCTGGAATGTCTGCGTGATCCTTCTAAAAATTAAAGAAAGATTTTATCGAAATACCACATAGAAATCCCATAAAACTTCCATTCGATTTTGACGGCAATTTTGTACATAGTGTTGGCAAATTCTATACAATCTTTGTGGGTTAATTGTACATGAATAAAAACTTGACATCTTAGGATTTAGTGTGCATAGCATTTTTTGTGGATCTCGTCTACAAATTCCTTCTGTTCTGCTGAACAATTTCAAATCCGTAAAGTCATCGTGCCTTAAGATCCTAAATAGTATCGTGGCTCAGATGGTCCCGTGGTTGTCTTATATTCCAACGCCGCGCCGCAGCCTTGGTAGCCACGCTGGTGTGGGTTCGATTCCCAAAGCAGGAAGCAAGGCTGGATGCGTTTGCGGAAAGCTTCACTTCTCTCCCTAAGTATACAACCCCAAAGGTACCCTACAGTTTATAATTACCCCTATAGTACAGTCGTTAATGACCTAGGAATTTCATGCTGCCATAACTATTCAATTATTCAAAATTAAAAATTTCATGGAATCAAAATGATCATTTCATAAAAATTTAGAGAAAAACCTAACATTTTTATATCAATTCTAAACAAAACTTTTAACAAATCCTGTGGAGATTCCGGTAATCTTTCACATAACTTTCTTAAAATCTTAACAGAGATTTCACCTCAACTTCATAATACTGTAAAATACTAGAAATTACATGGAATTTTTATATTGATTTTATGTAAATTTTGAAAGCATGTAAATGAAATGCAAACGAGAATACGTGAAGTAGCCGCACTGTGATTGTAAGTTTGCAGAAATAAACAAACGGAAATGCATAAATTCTTTAAAATTTTTACAGCTTTCATGAGAAATCTATGAAATAATCCTTATTGCACCAATAACTTGGCAAAAGATAAATTATTATACTTTGAAGAGGAATGCCACCCTGATTTTGAGAACAGAAAAGCTTTATCCATATTTTTTCTAGAAAATTGGATCAAGCATTATATTTATATACCCATACATATATATAGTTCACATCTTATATTTGAGATGCATTTATTTTCCAGTGTTTTTTAGGAAACGTGTTCTAATATTTATTGTAAAAAGTGACTTTCAATATATAAGAATCTGATCCAATCGCCGAAGCTGCATGAATATTCAAGGATGAGTAGCTCATACTCACCTGCCCAAAAATTTTACTTTGTGGAAGTTGATTTATTTTTTTGAAAATATTCCCCCCCTTCCCCTAGAAAATGAACCTTCTTGGTATTTCGGGAAATAGATTCATCCTTTGTGGTTGCACTGAATTTTTTTTATTTTTTTTAGTGGATTAATTGTTTTTCTGTTGCAATTTCATACTTTTTGTGGTTTCTTCTCAGGTTTTTTGTTTATAACTTGACTAGTTCTTATTTGGTTAGTTATGTAGACATTTCCAACAGATTCCTGCAGGAGACTGGTGCTTTCCTCAGTGTGCAACTTAACCAACAATAATTCGTTCACAATAATAAAGAGTAAACGAGTTAAGCCTACCCCGAAAAGGATTTGACTTGATGGTATAATAAATAAATAATAATATATATGCGTTTATAAAATTCATAAATTTTCCCGTGGTATAGTAAACTATTAATTTATTTTAAGTATTAAAATAATAAACATTTATTCAGATCATAATATGCAGACCGAAGAAAGATCACTATAGAAATTAATTGATTGCCCAATCATTGCATCGTGTTGAGCTGCATCTAGCCACCCCAAAAACTTGGCGGAGCTGGAAAAGGGAAATTACTGTTCGTCTCGATGTTTTGAGACGACTAGCCAAACTTACATAAAAAATACCTGACTAGACATTTCTTTCGGGGATGATGACACCTTTTTTAACGAGTACTATAACCTATCTGGTACCATCTTCGAAGCGTTTGAACAAATTGAATCAAACAAGGGGGACATTCACTTTTTTGAAGATCACAAAAAAAAACTTATAATCAAGAGACTTTGATTTCAACAGATTAGGTTGATTAAAAATACAAAGTAAACCTATTTGAATCCTTTGCATAAATTTTACCTTCACACTCATTTTCATCCAAATTTAATTCATAAACTAAATTTACCTTCTTACCCTTCAACATTTAACCAACTACGGATCGAAAAATTATTCTCCATTTCCCAAAAATAAATTGATAAACCAAACCGATCCTCAAGAGTTGAAATTCACACCTAATTTAAAAAATAGACTGGAAGCTCATTGTCTAAAAAAATCTCACGTTTCACCTCTCACGTTCCGTTGTGCTCTCAACAAAAGAATATCCTCAACAAGGAATTATTCCATAACGAATGCACCGTATAGAACACCTCGTATAATTTGTTTTCAAAGCAAATATATTGTAGACTATTATAGCTGGCAATCCAGGGGAAGAATAGCATTAACGGGGAATAATGGAGCGTTTTAATTACGACGTTATAGGAGCTAATCCGTTAGCAGGTTTACTCATTACCTGGAGTCTAATGTTTGGAAGAATCAGCATGCTTGCACTTCGATGATATATTATTGCTGTAATATTTCGAGTCCGTCGTCCTCTAGTCTATGTTTCGGAACTTGGTCGTCGTCACGAATGCACCTTGCATGCGTTTTCCAATGCAACAGGAAGTGGGTAACGTAGAAAGAAGGTTTTTATCCTTGGGCAAGGAATGTACTCTTTCGTTTGGATACACACTACGGAATGTAAAACTGCTTCTTTTCACGACTCATTCACTTTTTACACGAACAAAAGCTCTTTCACAATTTCCAGTTGCAGGTTAACCAGTTCAGGGATCACCATAACAAGTTTTGCATTGTAGTCTTCTTTTTTTAGGTAATTTTTTCGTAATTATTAGTCTTTCTCGTATATTTCTCGGTGTTTTTACATTTTTGACTGTAAAACAGTTCTCTTGTTGTTAAACATTGTTATGGGTTATGATAATCTTCGAATGTCTTTCAATTCTCGCTGCACCCTATAAACTTCCATCTTAACCCAGAGTCACTGAATCTCATCCGCACGCACCTTTCACGTCCATCACTAGAACCGGAAGTGCGTGCACTTTTCACAAAGTCATCGCACCGATGAACATTGATTAATAACAACAAAATTAGGTCGCTAGCCGACGTCAATTATTGCACTTAATAGGTTGTTAAATGACCCCTGGTTTTAATTATTACTGTATCGGATCACTGGCAACTATTCACTTAATATCCACACTTTGTGTCTGCTCCCAATCACTGAAGAATGTATGGATTGAAGATGGTTTTAATTGATCCAAAATAGTTGAAATTGATAAAATCCTCAGTGTATTCAAGGATTAATGGATTAAAAATATTATTAATTGGACGCAATGTGTGAACTGATTGAAAATGAGAATTTTTGAAATTTGTAGATGATGTTTCTAGTCATCAGTTAGTAGATCACACCGGGATTCAGCTGACTTGAACATGTACAGCGATGGCATACTACAGGTTACCGAACGGAGCAGCAGGAAGAAGAAAGAGTTAAAGTCGAAGTGGGGATAGTAAGTGGTATGGGGATAGGATCGAGGTTGGGGATGGTTGTAGGCCTCTCTGTAGCTCTGGCCTAGCATACCATGAGCTGACAGGTACACACCATAAAGCTATGGCGTTGGAGTGTTCTTCAGTTGGAGCACCAGCGCAGCGCCAGCGGCGTAGCGTGGCTTCTGATTAGAGGAGTGAGTCTTCAGGGAAATTATGTTTCAAGTTTTAACGATTTCAAATAAACTGGTTCTGTTGAAGAAAGTATGCGAAATTATTCCTGCGATCCCAAGCTCCTGAGTTAACTTTCAGGGTTACATATGATCGCTGTTTTTGTTCCGCATTTCAACAACCCTTGGCTTAACAGTTAAAACCAACTACAGCTGAAACTTCTTGCGAAAGAAACTCTCGAGAATGTCTGATCTTTTGGAACTATTTGTTTTCTTATTACTCAAACCTTACTCAGATCGATCGTTTTCATAATTTTTTTGTACAGTAAATCCTATAAAATAAAAATATTGCAAAATTGGTAATCACATTGAACATTAGAAAACTTGACATCAGATTTACTGTAAAATCATGTATGCAAGCTAATATAAGTAATACCAAGACATACTGTCTCGATCTGAACATAAGTGGAAAGTGAGCCACTGATTGGCTTCAGTATTAATTTTACCTACTTATTAGTCGATTTTGACTAACGCTTTTGTCGAGGCTTAAGAACAGCAGGAAGGAATATAAGGAAATACAAATAATTATTAAAAGAAATTTTCAATCTGATTAAAAATTAGATATCAACAATGTGCTTAGCTTAGCATGAAGGCAAAACTCTTTTACCACGAATTAACCCTGAAATGTGAATCATTTTATAAATAATAATAAATAAGGAATCATCTTCCAGATTTAATAGAACTCATAGATCTATAAAAACAAAACCTGCCTGCCTGCTGCGCAAGCATATTCTCATCGCGCGCCTACGGCGCGCGTCCGTCGATTCTCGCGCTTCGCGCTTCATAACAAATTCATCTCGCGCTAAGCAGTTGATGATGAATTTCACCTGCACTACGAGCTCAAGTCACTGAATTCTCTACATTCGTGTATGGCTTTTGAAACTGAAAAGCATATTTTTGACTACTGTAATTTGATGATTGTGAATTCACTTTTGTTAAAGCGTCTTTGGCTTTAACGAATACATTATGATCGCGTGGCTCTGCGTGTCTCGTGCTGCGCACTCGATAAAAATTCGTCTGAAACGCGAACTTTTCTATATTATCATTGAAGCATTAAATGTATATTATATTTCTTCATATATCTCGCACTATGTTTTGTTTTCCAAAAATTTAGGTTAGTCTATTTTTTGATTATTTTTATTCCAATTGAAACGAAAACTACGTGTCTCATCAGTAAAATAATGATAACAAATTTGTAGCTCGTTTTTGAGTAGAGAACTTTTGTTTCTTCATTTTTTCCATAAGTTGTGTCTTTTTTTAAGAATTTATTTTTTCCATTTTATGTTTAATTCTCTACGGTTAGGGTGGAAATAACGCGTTCCTTAAAAAAAATGATTGAAAACCAATTTATAGATATTTTTCAGATGAACAACTCTAAATAAAATGAAAACTGTGTATCCCTGCCTAAAAACGATTGGTAACAAATTTTAAGATATTCTTCTAGAAAAGAACTTTTGTTCATTTGTTTTTTTTTTTCCTCAGCTTGTGTCATTTGTCCGAGAATTCAATTTTTTCTCTTTTTCATACAGTTTTTTTATAATCGAAGCAAAAACTAGGACTTGCCCTATCGAAAAGTAATTTATAATAAATTTGCAGATCTTCTTTGAAGGCACAATTTTTTTCCATCATATTTTTCCGTACCTTGAATGGTATGACCAATAAATAAAATTTCTTATTTTGCATAATTTATTGTGCGAGCAAATTTGAATTTTCAATTTTTCGAAGAAATTCAAAAAGTTGTAATGATAATCTTGTTGTCTTGAATTTTCATCCAAAATAGCTGGCTAACATACACATTTGTAGAAACCTTTTTTTCGATTTCAGGGGGTCTCAAAACGTAGACAATGAGATGAGAATGAAAATGTGGGGAAAGTTCTTACTTTTTGAGAAAAACGCCGACAAAAATTGTCCGTGGTCGTAACCATGTTAAGTGCCATGGAAATTTCTTTTGTTCAAATTTTTTTTTTTTAAGGCTTCGTTTAACACAAAGTATTTCCGCAAACCACGATACACATGTAATGAGACAAACAGAAAGTTTTAGAGCAAAACATTATTTGAATAAATCTTTAATATAAAATATTACCTGATTTTCCATTACAATTTTCCAAAAATTTCAAAAAACTATTTTGTCACAAAATCATTCAAAATTAATACCTTAAATACTAATAGATGATTTTTAGAAAGAAAAAGGTTTTCTTTTTTTTTAATTGTTTACACAATTGGTTCAAACGTGTGAGACACTGAAAAATTATTAGCGTCTTCCGATTCTGCACAAAAAATTACATAAACTCGATAGGTTTCAGAATTTGTTTACGGATCCAATTGCGGTGACGTGTAGTACAAATAAACAATTGCATACAATAGAATTCATATAATAAAATACGATACAATAAATGGAGTAGAGCATAAAATTGTCCAATACATAAACTTGACGTAATTCTTTCAGCAGAATCAAATAAAACTATTAATTTGTCCGCAAAATCGAATAATACTATCAGTTTTTCCGTATCTCGCATATTTTAATAAAGAAAGAAAACTTGTTTGAACAATTTGAAAATCAAATTAGTTTTCACCACAATGTGCGGTAGAATTTCATAAATTTTTTAAGCCAATAAAACTGAAATGAACATTCCGGTTTCAATCTTTGTCAGAAAAGATTCTTATAATTGAAATCCATCTCAAAGTCTTCAATAGTTGCCCTTTTTAACAATGGCTGAATTGAATCAGAAAAGTTTCTTCCAAATTCAAATATTTCAGTCAAAAATTAAAAAAAAAATAGTTTTTTTTCTGGAGCTACAACTTTTCATTGAGAACTGAAGATTTTTTAGGTAGCTCTCAGTGAATATGAATTTTTACCACAAAAAAAATGGAAAAATCCTAACCCTTCTCGACAAATAAAAAACTGAGTCAGGCGTGGTGAAACACTTTGCCATAAACATGATAGAATAGTTGAAATTGTGTTACAAGGAAAAAATACTTCGAATTGAAAGAAATCGAAACTTAAATTATCAAGAGTATTTGTATGACATGCCAACTCTTGAACGTGCAACTATTACTAAGTCACTTGGTGCAAAATAATGTGACCAAAAATTGGTTTGTGAAGACAGATTTCAATCAAAGTAGATGACCTATAAAATGATTCAATCTCTTCGAGAGAAAAAAAGAAATATAGGCATAAATTTGAGCATTATTCTTCAAAATGAAAAATATTGAGGTACAATTTTCGCATATTCTTTAGTAGGTACTCGTCTGTTTCAAGTTTTCAGTTTCTTAGCCACCTTTTTTGGAATAAAAAGCGGATGGTATCGGAAAATCGTCAATATGTTCACTGCATGTAAATTTTTTGAATTTCAGATACCCTATTGCATGAACAATAAACTAATTCTAGAGAATCACAAAGTCAGTTCCTTTGACGATAGTATACCACTTTGAATTATTATTTAAAATAAAACCCTTAAAACCTTGATTAATATCCGATGCTTATTTCTTCCGAAGTCATGTAATACTAATTTATTCCTGTTTTGCCAACATTCTTTCGCGATAATTCAAGTCCACATAAATTTAGACACAAAAGCACTGAGCACTTATTTTTAAAAAATCATATGTTTACGTCAAAGTTATATTCATTAACAACATTTTCTATTATAATTAAGAAATACAGTAATTCTATATTTTTATCATTTTGAAAGAAGTGTCAACTCTTGGCTTTTTATTATGAATAAAAAAAGAATTTTTTAATTCACACAAACACTGATTCGGAACGAGGAATCTTCAAAATGTGACGAATTCCGACTTGAAACAGGGATTGCTTTTCAACTCCAGACGGTGGGCTTCGATGGAATTCAACCCGAAAGGTCTGTCACCTCCCGGGGTTTTACTGTTCTCTCCACCGTGGTACCTCATGATCATTTTGATATTGAAATGAAGAAAATCGTTTGTGCCCTTTTTCGAAAAACTCAATTTTTTATTTTTTTAGAGGGGTCCATGCCTATCAAGTAGATGGATAAAGGTGAAAAGAAATGAAAACACTTCTTTCTTTTCAGTGCACCTTTTTGGTGCATCCTAATTATCAGAAATGCTTCACAAGCATTGAAGGTCCTTCCAAACAAGACCTTATTTTTCGATTTTTACATTCTCATCAGAGAAGGTATTAGATTTGTGTAAAATTTAAACCCCCCC
>WSXT02037748.1:0-17072 GCA_011762715.2 Neuroterus valhalla
CCCTTCTTCCTCCCTCGTCCTTCTACTTCCCTCATCTCTTTTTCTTTGGTCTGAGCCCTGGAACGACTCTTTAAAAACTCTCTCCACTCCTCACTTCTTATCTTATCACCTATCCTCTCCCTACGCTTTCTAAACCTATTCATTATCTTCCACACGTCCCCCTTGGTCCTAACACTTTTCAACTCCTCCTCCAGAACTTCCTCTCCCCCTTGCTCTTTTCTTTTACACATCATCCTAAACTCCTTCCTCATTTCTACGTATTTTTCTCTCTTCGCGGTACCCTCATTCCATTTTCTATACTTCTTTTAACCCTTCTCTTCATCTTTTTGCATTCTCTATTCCACCAAGGTTTCACCATTCCTTTCTTCTTCTTTCTAAATATTTTCCCGATATAAAAAAAGACAACAGACGCAACAGCACAGTATCGTTCACTGGACAAATTGACCTACCTTCGGTCAGACGAGTAAGTTAATTTTTGGCTTCCTCATCTCGTGAACCTGGAAATCTCAAATTCTACTTTCGCATGACATCATATGTCACTGCTAGAGATGGAGGGTACAAATTGCGTCTAGGGTGAACTTGGGTATTCCGAGGGTTAAACTCAAAACTCGAATTCCTCTAATGGGAGTCTAGAGTAGGATCAAAAGTTGCATGGAGACGAATCGACCGAATGGGATTAGAACCTCGGGATCTATGTTCTTGAAGAGAAAATTGATAATACGAATCCTGGAAGTGGGGACTCGATTCTCTGTACCTGAGATTTTCACGTCGTGGATTATCCCTAGAAGGCTCAAAATTACCTCAATTCCGGTGAGAGTCTCTACTCGTCGAGGGTTGACTTACTGTAAAATCGTTTCGGATATTCTCGGGTACGCGAGTATGTCGACAAATGGTTGGGGTCTATGTAATAGACAGGTCCCGTTCCTTCATGACCATCAGTAATTTCGGGAAATTCTCTATGGGGATCATCAGTATAATGGCCTCTCTCACTTCCTCGTGCATTTGAGGTTCTTTGTCCGTGGTCAGCTAGTAGGGAAAAATCGGCTGCCATCGTTCGCGTGTCTGATTGTAAATTGGCTTGTCGAAAGTCAATCTTACCATATTCTTGATGGTAGCGTCGGCGGTTTGAATCGTGATGGAAAGATTCACTATTTCTCAACGAAGGCTAAGATCTTAGGTCTGGTTTCTGTAAGGGGTCTGTAGATCTACTGATCGCACCTTCCCGAGGATCTAAGCGAGTCACTGAACTTTCAAACGATCCTGAATCTTATTTTAGGATAACTGTTATGATCCCACTTCTGAACGACTTCATTAATCAGCTCCACTTGAAGTTTGAAGATCATAAATCAACATTACCTTTTCCCTACGTTTTGATTCCATTCGTGTGTTGTCAAAACGATTCGTACTTTCAGTTTGATGCCTTTGAAATTTATAGGAAGTTTCTAGAATGGGTCTCTCTAGGTGCGGAATAGCATCTACGGAGAATAAAATGGTAACAAGAATCAGTGATTAATAAACCAACTTGTGCTATTAAAGCCCTTGGAGAGTGCAACAAAAACCTGTTCCCAAATACACATAAGCTTTTACAAATTTTAGCGACATTGCGTGTTACCACTTGTACACCTGATAGAACATTTTCTACACTAAAACGTCTTAAAACGTAATTCCGGAATTCCACGATGTGATGGAAGCACGTTCTCATATTAAACTTATTCCTTACTTTACTCTACTTGCATAATCATTCTTTCAATAAGGTATAGAGACCTGGGTTATTGTATATGCTTTGACTAAGCAACTAGTGCTTTTCTTCTTTCACATAAGAAAATATTCAAGCCGATATCTATATTTTAATATATTTATCATTTCAATATTCAAATACTGAGTGAATAAGTTAAATCCAATTGTATATTACTTACTGGTTAGAATAGAGAAAGCAGTGCAGATGAGAAATATGACATTGATCTTCATTTTTTCAGCGATTCAGATTGAAAACTAACTTTTCAAGACTTTGATGAAGATAACTGTCACATTTTTTATATTTGTTTGCTCATATGTTCAACAGGACTCGATTACATAGCTTTATCTGTTATTTGAAAGATTTTGAAGGACGCAGATTCTAATGTATCTTGATAAGCCTATAGACGAGCGTATATGTATGCACTCATTTCAGACATATTACACAATGACGCCTTCCCATAATTTTTTTCTATATCTTATAAAAGTTACAAAATTATCCTATATTGTCATTTCTTGAACTGGCGCAGGTCACAGGAAAATATTATGTACACATTTGAATACATTTTTATCCGGAACATTATCACGATAAGAATGTTTAAATCCTATGAATAGTAATTGTCTATTCTTTCTCAAAATATAATAATGGTCGTGCTTAAAAATAAAAAAATTCTGATTTTCTTTTTGCTGATCCATATTTGCTTGCTTGCCATAATCGAAAATCATCATCAAGCGAATGATATAATGTATTCAATGTAAGGGAATAAGACTCAGTGCTAGAAGTTAAGCGACTCTTTCGCACGATGAAATTCTGAAATTGAGTCTTAAGCTTTCTTTATAATTGCGTCATCTTATTCCTCACCGATTCGATAAATAATTTTTTACAAAAGTTAATTTATGCTCATTTCCAAAATCAAAATAGGATAAGACTCTGAATACTCAATGAAGGACTAAACTGCCTAGCATGATTTTCTTATCTCAATCAGTCTGAGTTATTTATATCCGGATTTTTCCCATATTTCTTGCATCAACTTCAAATTATATTTGTTGAAAATTTCTTACTTTGAAAAATCGATCTTCCGAATATCAAATTTAATGAATGAGCATAATTTCAACACTCTTTAATGATATGTTTCAATGTTCTTAGTCAGTTTAATTGTTTTAATTATGAAATATTTTCAAATCCCGTACCAATTGTCAATTACGTCGATTTGTAGAATGAAACTATTAGAAATCAATCTCCAAACAACAATGTGATCATCACGACTTCCTCACTTTTCAAAAAGATGCATAAATAATAAATAATGTCGGAAGCAGCAGCTATATAAATTGTTCTGCAACTCAATAATTACAAAGAATAAACAAGTTGGAACATTACTCCATATTATGACCTTACTATTTTGGATTTCCGAAAAAAAGTAATTTGCAAAAATTAAAAAAGCTAGTATTGCTATGACCAGTGAATGACTCCTTTTCTATTTTATTACACCACCACGAGGCAGGGAACAGTATTCGCTGAACGCGTTTAACACGAATCCTCCCAAAAACGACCCGTTGATTTTTCGCGTGTGAAATATTTACGCAGATCGCATCTGTTAAACGTCCCTTGTGAAAGAATTTCCCAATTTCTTTGTTTATTGCACTCAAAATGTGTGGAACCTTGAGTGATACTGCCTCTCCTACGCTTAGTTTAACGTTTGACGATTCTTTTGCTGCTTCTTGCGTGTTTCTGCTATTGGAATCATATTTTCTTTGGCTTTTCGAATCTGAATGCCACTCGGTGTCTGTGGCTGTTCGAGGAGTTCGATAATTTTAATGATATTATCTGCTGGTTTGCCGGAATGAAGTTCGTATGGTGTCGCATGATTGAAAATGTTGTTCTGGCCCTGTGCTCTGCTAGTGTTTCTGTCGACGCCGATGGAGTTAATTGCGTGCCATGATCTGTAATCACTAATTCTGGTTTGCCGTACTTCACGAAATAGGGATCAATAAGTTTCTCCAGGTATGTTTTCGTATTTTACTTTTAATCAGTTACAAGGTGACAAGTTTGAAAAGACGCCTTTCGCCACGAAAATATACTTTACTCCACCGACAGATTGTGGTAAAGGTCTATAAAAATCCAATTACAATAAGTGGTTCGGTCCATCCGCGATAATCGCTTGAAATCCACCTTCCATTGACAGATTGAGCAGTTTTTTTGTTGTTAGATATCGACAGTTTTTACTGCTCGTTTAAAGTCACTGGGCACGATGCAACAATTTTGAGTTTTCTGGTGATGTTTCATATATCCTTTGCCCTCTTGCTGCATCTACGGATGTTGATCGGATGATTAGTCCTGATGGCAAGGACTGGTTGTAAGATTAAAAATTTGTTCCTCACCGCCGTGCTGACGCTCCGAGTTTATACTGGAGGATGAATCACAAGGGTTAACCCCTCCCCCCACAAAAGGGGAGGGGGTCTTGAGAGCGACATCTAATACTAGAGATAGTAGCCATATGCAGATTGAAAACACAGCGTTTATGAAATAATATTTATATATGTATATATTTCTGATCTACGTTGACTACGCGATACATAAAAATGGAATAAATTCTACCCATCCCGTATTAGTGAGCGTTTATACATTATTCTGGTCCTATTTCATCGTTTTGCACATTGTTTTTCAAGGTTTGATCGAAATTAACATTTTGCGTATTCAGATAACAGGTTGTCGATCTCCCTCAGAGTATCGACCACGGAGACATTCACGGAAGTAGCGATATTATATATACTCTATACGGAAGTACCGTATAGAGGTGACGGTTAGAGGTGAGTCATATGAGTATCTGGGTATTCTTGAGTCCAAGAGTGTACAGCATACGATGGTGAAGAAGAGCCTAATGACTTCTTTCACTGAAAGACTCAGATTGGTTCTGAAGAGTTCTATCAACTCTTCCAACAAAATCCGAACTATTAACACCTATGCAATTCTTGCTCTAATCTACTTCTGTGTGCTAATAAAATTGTCAAACACCGACCTCGATAAGATGAACAGAACTATTCGCGTTGAGATGACTAAGCACCGGATGCATCACAGTAACTCGCGAATTGAAAAGATAGTTTTGCCACGACATAAAAGGGGTTGGGGCGTCATAGATGCCAAACAGCTTCGTGTATCGCAAGATACACAGTTGCGAGGATATTTCATCAGCAATCTAAATTTTGCGCTCTGCAATATCATCCGTAAAGCGGCATCCTTGAATATCAGGGCAGAAACCAGAGAGGAATCGGAAACGCAATGGACCCAAAAACAAGCCATTGCGAGCACCCCAAAATCTTAGATGAATATGAAGTGGATGAAGAGACATCCGATATTTAGCTAAAAAAGGGCGTCTTGTTTCTGGAAACGGAAGGGTTCGTGATAGCGATCCAGGGCAGGGTTGTCTGCACCAGATTTGATGTTTGCAAGGATGTTTTACACCAAAACGTGGTTGACAGGTGCCGATTGTGTGGAGATACGAACGAATCCTTCGAGCACATTATTGACGGCTGTCGCGTAATGGCTTGCAGAGAGTAAACGCACAGGCCTAATTATGTAGCGGGCATCGTACATCGACAACTCGCCCCAAGCCTAGGAGTCTAAACAGAGTAGATACCATTCTACAGATACATTCCGGTTCATATTTTAGACAACGAAGATTGCATCTACTATTGAGAAGTTACTATCCAGACGGATCATTATATCTGAGCCAATCGACCAAACATCATGGTTTATGAAAAAGGCAGCGGGAAAGTTTCCATCATCGATACTGCTCACCCACTTTACCAAAATTTGCATCCTCTACGACCAAGATCCATAAGTCGGGTGAGCTGAGGCATGAAGTGAAGACGATATGGTGCAATGTGTAACATGCATCCATTCAGCCTATCGTGATATCGTTTACAAGAAATGTAGTGAAAAGATGCACTGAACATCCCGTACGTCTAGAAGTCAGTAAGGTACTGGCAGCGGCTAATAAAGCTGTTCTATTGAACACCTGCGCATTGTGAGGGATCGACTTGAACATCAGAAAGTTGCGACTAAATCCTTGTGGAGTAACACGTGGTTGCTCTAAAAAAGCATCCAAAGGTGACGCAAGGTGCCTTCAAAAAACTCTATTGCTGTGTAAGAACAACATTATTACATGACAAACTTTGAAACACACCAATAACTTGAAATTGTACCTGCTAAAAGATCCTGCCAGATGATATAACTCGAGATCACTTTTTGACGAAAAGAAATAATAGAGTGCATCTACATACAGACATAATGATGTAGCGAGCATCATGCATCAATATTTCGGCCCAAGCCAAGGACTCTCAACGGAATGGATGCATTTCTACAGATACAGTCGAGTTCGTGTTTTGCTTGCCCCCTTACTGGGATTTGCGGGCAACCTATCCAACCAAGATCCATGAGTTTAGTGAGCTGAGGCATAAAGTGAAGACGATATGAAGCAATATGAAATATGCATCCATTCATCCTATTATTATACCGGCTACAAGCAATATACACGCCAGAAGCACTGAACACCTCGAACGTCTAGGAATCAGTGATGTACTGTCAGCGGCTCAAAAAGTTCTTCTATTGAACAACTGTCGCATTGTCAGGAATTTCCTCGATCATAAGGAAGTGCGCGACTAGAATCTCGTTGAGTAGCAGTTAGTGGCTCTGAAAAAGCATCCGGAGGTGACAAAAGTTGCCTTCAAAGAACTCTTTACTCCTAATATTGTAACTGCCATAAGATCTGCGCAACAAATTTCGAACTTCATTTTTGGAATTCAAAAACTTTCAACATCTTGACTCCAACAGGCACTTGACTTAGTCCATTGGACAGTTGTCATAGTGAAGTGGTCAGTTGGTCATGGGGGCTAAGGCATGAGCTTTGGACCCACTTTGTCTGTTCGTGGGTTCGATTCCCGCCTCGCACTCTGGAAGAGCTTCGGCGGGTCACAGGGAGTCGTGAGCTCGCTACCTCTAGAGTTCTGTAAGTTCTCTAAGGATTAAGAAGCTGAAGCTCTTGATTGTTTGAAACCCACCTCAAACTGTAGGTCCCCCTCACTCCTGAGTAAGTGGTGAGGTGTCCAAAGAAATAGAGAGAAGGTTATGCTGAGACTCTCAAACCCGTAACTTGAAAAGAGTATTCCGACAATTCCAGTGTTCATAGTGACCTGCGGGATTGTTAGGCAGTTATTTCTTATCAACATTCTGGCAAGAGAGAACATCTGCCGAACCCGGTGAACAATGGAACGTTGGCTGTGCCTTTCGAAGATGCTTTGGCCAGCGAAAGTGATTCGTAGCAAACCATCTCAACGATATTACCATGGGAGAGCGTCAACTAAAAAATACAAATTATAGAATAATTGATGCGTCTCTGTAACTAAAGCGTGAAACTTAAAACTAAACTCGATAAGGGACAGAATTTCAGGATGAGGTGTACAGCAAAATATCTCCTCTACATCCAGAGGCTGTTTGCTCTGAAAAAGCATTCCGAAGTGACTCGCGTTACCTTCAACACACTTTGCCTTTGTTTAATGTCACGACCGCTAAAAGACGAAATTTACTTAGCACCATGCACTTTATATATTGTACCTACGGAAGCAATAAAACATGGGATTTGGAACATCGTATTGAAGTTTTTAACCGTGCTATAAGCTGAATGGCACCTGGGTGTGGTGTCCTCTACGGTGTCTCTAAAATAACCGGCGACCTTCTGAAGTATACATGCTTGCTCTTGCATGCGGAGTGAGTGACAAAAACCATAAAACGACATTGAGACGAACTGCTGAAACGAGGCTTGAGACACGATGGAAATTTTAGGACAAGGAGAAACATTAACATTTAGGTTCCTCCCAAGCCCCATGATCTGCCTGGAATGGATGTTACCCTTCGTGTGGACTTTTCAGAGGATTCCAATCTCTGGATCATCACTCGTTCAGTTTATGATTTGGCGAGAGCTTTGGCTGATAAAAATTAAAGGTCCAAACCAACGATTGATAAAAAGACTTGAAGATCTTGCATCAAATGAATAAGAAGATTGGCTGGGCAAGAAAAAACGGGTCCCGTATGCAGTGTTTGATTGATTACATAAAACCGGGTAAGCCTTTCACGACAAGGGCCCGAAAGTTCGCTCATGAAATGAGGATTCATCATGAGACATTGAAAATGTCAAAGCTGATGACCATCAAGCAGCACATTGCTGACAAAATACGAGTACTATCTGACGCCAGAAAGAGAATTCAAAAAAGAAAGGGATGTATCAGAGAGAATCAAAAGTTTCTCGCTAACCCATCGTGCCTTTTTAGCGATCCTCCTATTTTTGGCCAAACTCACAAAAGTCCGCAGAAGGCGAGATATTTTTGAGAAAGATGCAGGAAGTAAAACGTCTACTAAATCGAGGCACTGAGGATATAATGCGTTCTAAGGAGCTGTGCAATAACTTCATAATATCAGTGGCTAATGTTAGGACGAACTGTACTCCTACCAAAGAAGAGCAATTTATCAAACCCAAAGAACTACAGGTCAATAACTTGTCTACTAAACACGTTGTATAAGATCTTCTCATCTATCCTGAATGACATGATTGTTTTGATAATTGGATCTGTGTGGACTTAGATTTATGAACGACGAGGATCAAAAAGAGGCGCAGCAGGCTGTCGAGAAAATCTACTGTAGGAGGTTTTCCTACTGTATAAAGAGATTTATGCCGCTTTGTGCGACCATATTAACTATTCCTTCTGGAAAACATCGTGTGACTGCGAACAGTGTCACTTTCCGAAGAGATGCTTTTCGGGGCGACGCAATGAGCCCTCTCCTCTTCTGCGTCAGACTATTGCCACTATATCTCGCACTCCACGATTCTCATGGGTACCCCTGTGGCGAAACTAATGTTCGTGAGCATAAAATTACTCCTATAGTATACATGGATAAATTGAAGATCTATGCTTCTGGAAGAGAACACCTAGAAGACGCGCTAAGTATCGTCAGGAGGTACACGCAAGAAATCGGTAGGGCCTTGAATTGGATAAGTGTGCTAATATTCACCTGAAACGTGGACGAATAGTAGGTATAGATAAGGACCTTGAGTTTGTCGACGGAAGTACTGACACATCTAAGCGCTGGAGAGATCTACAAATACCTGGGCGTGCCTGAGTGCCGCATTCGGGATAGAACAACAGTAAAGCAGGTTTTCCAAAGCAGATACGAACACCTGCTTCAACGGATTTGGTTATCAAACCTTACGTCGCGTTATAAGACATCTGCGACTAACATGCTTGCCGTCTTAGTTATACTCTATTCGTTTGGAGTTGTGCCATGGACGAAGAACGAGCACAGGGTCCTTGATATCACACAGCGCATACCAACAATTAAAAAATTACGTTTTTTCACAATTGACACAAGCTAACAGAAAAACAAAGAGACAAAACTTTGGTATCAGAAAGAATCTGTAATTGTGTTTCAAACTGTTTATCAACAGGATATGTAGTTTTCATTCTTCTCAGGAAAAATAACAGGAATTTCCAACTTCAGACTGAAGTTTTCAACATCTCTACTTCACCAGGCACTTAGTCTAGTCCGTCACTGATGATAAAACACCGGGTAAAAGAACCTGACATAAGTTTTCGGTATCACATAATATGTACAGATATCCACATTAATTTACTCTCGTTAAATGTTGAAAATGAATAAATTTATAATTAACGAAAATTTATCAAGTAGGGTGGTAGTACAAGCGTCTCAATTCTAAAAGCAACATAATACTGCGCTCTCTGGGAAAGAGGGGCTGCAAAATATTGAATAATATATTTTGATGATAAGTTTTCATGAAAAAGTATATTGCCATGGAATTGCCTTACAATAATACAAAAAACCGATGCACGTATGTATCAAATGATGGAAACCAGATTTAAACTTTTTTGTCGATATTCTCCGTTCGCTGATTTTGTAGTTGCAGCCTTTTTCCGTAGAACAGCAGAATACCATTGCTAGACTCGGATGTAGAAGAATCAAGTGATTTTTTCGAATCGTGCATTGCCGAAAAGCCTTATTTTTTACAATAAAAATATGTGAACCAATCCCAAATGTTGTCGATGAGGATCGTGCTTATTTCTTCAAGAGGATAAGGAGAAACTTTTTTTACGTGGTTCCCAAAAAGATGGACTAGGAGACAGGAGAGGAAAGATTGTGAACTTCGATGCATTATCTTTTTATTATTATCATTTCTATATATTTTGCATTATTGAGAAGATATAATCATTTCGAAAGTCGCGGTTTACACGTGGTTCACTCGCTGTACTAGGAAATTATCTCTTATCAAGCGTTGTGGGCCTACTGGAGTTTCCGCAATTTCCGCTGAGCTCAATGTCTTCACTAAACCACTCAATATGCTAATTTTTGCTCTTTTTTTACTACGATCATCCATATAAATCCCAGCAAAATACTCACTACTTTCTAATATCGCGAAAACAATGCCATCAAATGTTGATAATACAATTTGTTTTCGAGTTGGCATAGGCGCAAAGGTATTATGTCCCACACGTAATTTAAGTGGCTTATCGGAAGGGAAAGTGTATTTCCGAAGTTCGAACACTCGGTCCAGATTCGCATGAGGGATAAGCCGAATAAATTTGAGTTGTTCACGTCCATAACCTAATCCATCAGGAGAAGGGAGCTTGGAAGGAGGAAACATGCACCTTCCTGGGAGAGGATGCCTTGCGAGAGGAGACCTGGACCTGGCACGAACTGGGGGCTCAGCTGGAGGGGAAGCTCTGTCAGTGGAGTGTTGCCAGTCAGGAAGAAGATCAGAAAAACTGCTGCGTGGAACACTAGGAATCGGGGCACCATTGGGTAAGCACTCAAAATGCGAACCTAGCCCTGCAACGGCATACAGGAAAAAATTATCTGAAAGTACGCACAGGGATGATAATTGATGATGATGATGATAATCGAATTTTAACAATATAGGTATCAGAGAATATAATTTCACAACATCCTCAACAATAATTTTAATTTTCTATTTAAAACCAAATTCCTGCGGTGTCCCGTTATTTGTAGTAGAAGACTTATTATCTCTAAACTGACTTTAGACTTATGGTTCATGGACGTGGTTTGCTGACTCAATTGCATTTTTGTTATAGGAAAAATTTTTAGGGTGATACTCGCGCTATTTCTGGACAACTAATTTCAGATCTCCTGCAACACTGTTTTTGCACAAAAAAGCTCATTGAGTAAAAAATGGTTGCAAAGAGAATTTTACTACCCAACCGCGCGAACACGAAGCAGAACTATCAAAATATAACTTTTTTGCAAGAAGATACTTCCAACGCTCCTGAAAAAATATATAGATTTTATAGATGAAAGCATCTTGATGAAAAAAATCAAAAAATGAGTACGGTACAGCAAGAAGTAACTCCATACTTAGGAACAAGAATTATTCTGAGTTAGATCATTAGCTGATAGTTTTTCTGGGGCCGTATCAAGTAATATGCGGTAAGGGTCCCTCATGGCATGTATCCTTCGCAGCAACTCTGTCCTGTGACAAGTCACTCCTACTAGAAGACTTTTCTGTGACATCTGTTCCAAGTGGATAAGCAGCTTTGTGGCAAGCCTCTTGAACTGAGTTTTCTCCCTGCAAAATTTCTCCTTCAAAGTGGCAAAAAAGCGGCATCTCTCCAAAAGAACAATTTAAAGTCTCTATTCAAAGTGGCAAAAGACTGAACATGAAAATAATGGGAATCACATACCTGAACATGGTTAACTGGGATTAGTACACGTGTTACACCTTTATAACTTTGGAGAGGGTGTATCAAGGCACCGGACCTTGGAGCGTCAACGTTCAAGCGTAAGAAAATGTAGGCGCCAGGTCGTTTAGGCGTTTGAGCAGTCAGGCACCAGGATGTTCAGTTTCTTTTTCCCATACAATAAAATTTTGTTTGAATATTTGGTGGTCCCCAAAAGTGCTTATTGGTTTCCCAGTATATGACGAAGAACAATTGACTTTCCGCTGATGTAGCACATGTATGCTACATGTAATGTTATATAAACTGCATGTTCGAAGAATAATGCAATCATTTCCTCCTTCAGCTTTCCGGTGGCCCTTTAATGACTCAATTGGTTTTCGAGTAAACAACAAATAACCAGTGGCGTACCTATCGATGTTTCATGTGTTCCGGAAACGCGGGCCCTCCATGCAAGGTGGCCACAAAGCTTTTTTTGGGCCAGCATTTTCCTTCGAATACAAATTTTATAAACAAATAAGCCACGCTACTGCAAAGAACAATTCACTTTCCGCTGTTATGCTTCATGAAAACCATATGTTAATATATGTATGCTAGATGTTTGGAAAATAATGCAATCATTTCTTTTTTCAATATCTGGTGGCCCGCACAAGAGACGATTCATTTTCCAGTAAATGACGACAAGCAATTTACATGGAGCTCGTACTTGTGTACTACATGAACGCCACATGTTATGTTATTTATGCTGAATGCTTGGGAAATAATCAGCTTAGTCCTTTGTATAAATATCTGGTAGTATCTAAAGGCGGTGATTGGTTCTCCAGTAGACGAAAAGTATCAAGAAAAGAGAAAATGGTAAGAACACTAGAGAAAAAGATTGTTCTTTTTCATTGACTGAAAACAAGTCAGCCCTCCTCAGAGCCATCGAATAATCTAACGAAGAATTATTGCAGACGTAAAATAAATTAAACATTCTGGCGCCTAAACGTACCACGTTTTAACTTCTAGCGCCTCAATGACCTGCAATGGTAAGGCATTGCTGCTTAAGAGGCTTGCGACATGTTTCTTTATATAAAAATGTTTTTTCCCCTGCTTGAAAGTAAATAATTCAACTGCAAGTGATCACTTTCAACGTTACACGCATTTTTTGAATTCTGTATTGTTTCCCGTTCAGAATTTATTTTTTAAGATCCTCATGGTTATTCTAGAAAATTTGTTTATTCAACTTCTTGATTCTTGATGCATGAATGAATATGGACCAAAATGTAGTATTGAATTCCAATTCCGATATTTATGAATTTTGTAATCAGCATCTACGATGGGTGTCCCAAAAGTCCCGTGACGGTTGGATATTTACTCAGGTAAAATATTCTTCAAAAAATTGAAGGTTGTTCCTGAAGTAAATTTCAACAAGGAATTAGATGGTGACCTTCATTTCGAACTTGTAGTTGACCTTCATGGCTTTTTGAAGATCAACTGTGTTTCTAAAATGAAAACCCCCTTTTAACATCTGCAATCGATAGGGCAAAAAATTCCACGTGCAGGTACGTACCCAAGTCATAGGTCAATCGTAACGTTCAAGGTCAGTTAGAGCACCCCGAAACGTGAGAGGCAAGGGGACTCACGCTAATCAAGCACACTGAAACGTGAGAGGCAAAGGGAGTCACGCTAATCAAGCACACTGAAACGTGAGAGGCAAAGGGAGTCACGCTATTCAAGCACCCCGAAACGTGAGAGGTAAGAGGACTCACGCTAATCGAGCAACCAGGAATGTGAGAGGCAAGAGAACTCACGCTATTCAAGCACCCCAAAGGGAACAGAATTTACTACGTCCACGTCGTTGTTCCTTGGTAATGCTAAACGTAAACGTAAACTGCTTGGAAAAAACATTGAATTAGGCTTGAAGATTATCATCAAGATCAAAAAAGCTCACCAATGAATTTCTCGTTGAAATTCACTTCAAAAATTGCACTGACCTCTTGGAAATCTTTGTTAATTTCAAATAACCTCTAACTGACCTTGAACTTTATGATTGACTTATGACTTGGGTACGTACCTGAACGTAGAATTTTCCGCTCTTTCGATTGCAGATGTGAAAAAGGGGGTTTCAATTTGAAAAAAACAGAGTTGACCTTCCAAGAGCAATGAAGGTCAACTTCAAGGTCAAAATGAAGGTCAGCATTGAATTCCTCGTTAAAATTTCTTTCAGGAATTTCGTTCACTTTTCTGAAAAATATTTTACCTGACGAAATATCCAACCGTCCTGGGACTTTTTGGACACCCGGAGTAGTTGTGGAACATTTCGGAAAACGAATTTGAAGTAAAGGAAAAATTAGCAGTTTTTATAAAATGCGACTAACGCAATACAAATCGTTTCGAGAACGGTCCACAATTGAAATAAATTATAATGTGTCACTATATTTACCAATAGAATTCAGGAAGACTGCTAAGGCTAAGCTTCGAATATAGACGATCCTCATTGGGATTAAAAATTATGAAAACTGTTGAATATGAGCGTATAATGATGATTATATTATAATGCATATGCAATTTGTCGGATCATACTTTGCCAAACATCTCAATCTTGACTATTATTTGTATTCACTAAGGCTTAAATTTTATTTTGTTCCTTGAACCGATCTTAACATTTTTTGTATACCACTCTGCATTGACAGTTGTATTCTTTCACAGTTTTGAAGAAAACTTGGTTCCAAGTCAAAATAAGTCAGCGAATAAAAAATGTGATCTTTCTAACATGGGAGAAACGGCATATTTCTTCAAAAAATTGATTATGATACATTTTCCCAGGGGATTTATTCTTGTCAAGGATTTTTCGGATTTATTCATAGATAGTTCAGTGCTCGCATTCATTTAACAGTACGTTATCAGTCTAGATACGACACAGTAAAGGAAATTCTCAAACCAATGTTAGACTTGCTTCCTTTTTTTTTCTCCAACTGAGTTCAAGAAAGCCACAGGAAGCACTTTCACTGAAAAATCGATATGGCTGTCTCAGCTAAACCTTTTTTAGCTGTAACTGTATCAGGATGTTGCAGTAGGGGGACAAGTTTTCCAATGGACAAACTCTGCAAAATGTGAGCCGATGGTACGTGGAACCAGAGACGCACGTAATGACAGATTGTTTCCGTGGTTATAGCCGAAATTCCACAGTGAACCACTCCAAAAGCTTTGTTAATACGGAAGATAGAGATGTCCACACACCAAACATCGAGTCTCACTGGTCCAAGATAAAGAGAGTTCTCCGCAGGTGCCTCGGGAAGATGTCGCTCAACGGAACGGAACACTATTTAATAAAATATGTTTGAAGAAATTTTCACACCTTCAACGACAGCCTTCTTTTGGATTTCTTGGAAGCCATGGAGTGTTTCTATCCTCAGTAAGGCGAGACATGATATAAGAAGTGAATTTGACAGCTCGAAATCGGCCCTTTTCAGGATTTAAACGAAGGATTGATTTATTGTTTGCATTTATGTTTGTTTTCAGGAATCATAGCGTGAATCAGATTTCGGAATCGGAACATCAAATTTCTTAAAGAGCAGTTGCAACTCGAAAAGATGAAATTTTTGATAAAAGTGGAAAGAATTGTAGAACACACATTTTAGCGTGAGTCTGAATTTGAAATTCATCTGTCTCTTTCTTATGTCTCTCTTTCTTGTTGCACCTTTATACGTACCTATGGTTCGTATCTATGGCTCGCTTCTTACTGTTGAGTTTGACTGTACAGGCCCGCGCTCGACTCGGGCGAACAATATGTGACCCAAAGAGTAGGTGGAGGGCTAGATTGGGAACCATGACGTAGCTTAAAGCCCTCAATTTATCTGCATTATGGAGAATGAATTCCTATAAAACAGCTTTGAAGGTGATTTTTGGCCCAATTGAGTGTTTTCATAGTCTACTGCAAGGTGCGAACGCTCACACTGAAAAATCGGTGTGGTCGCCAGCAGTACATTCTGGCACGTCGCCCTAGATTTTTTGGTCACGCACCCTATAATTTGGTTTTTTCGTCGCACAATATCGGTATAGGCAGGACGCCTAAACCAAGCTCAGATGGTGACTGTTTGACAAGTAACGAAATTTCAGAGGTTAAACTCACCTGCCAATTTGAGAAAGCACATGTAATTTTAAGACTAACCTTTAAATACTTGCTAAAATTCTTTCAGTTGCCAAACTATTGATTTTAATCTCAAACACTCATCCATATTCCAAAGAACACAAAAAAGTTATAAAGAGATCGTGAACAGACCCTTTTCACGACAACGATGCAGCAAAGTTGCTTCCGAACGCCAAACCAGGTTTGGGCCGGATACTTAGAAAATTTACCTGTCACGGAACAGAGAATGGGCAACATCCGGTTGTAGGACAAGTTTCCCAATCCCTGTTTCCCGAAGGACGTTTTTCCCAAAATACGAAAATATCCAAACTGAAAGTTTGAACTAAACTTCTAATCATGGAATATTCATTTGAAATGGCAACCAACTTCATGCAATTTCAGCCGTTGCTTTTTTCACTTCTGCCAAAGTATGTATCGACACATCCAACAGGAAGGTTTGCAAAGTTTGTCGTTAATTACTTTGAAGCAACTTACATAAGCCATTCACGCGCACGGAGAAGGAGTTGGTCTGGGTTGTGTCTTACTCGTCGACCTGCGAGGTATCATCCGGTGTAGTGGAACCAATAAACCGCCGTACTGGAAGGCTAGTCCTTAACAAATAATGTTATAGAAGGATGGCACCATAGATTTCCGCTAGAAATCGGGAAGGACCATCCAAGCGTTGTACGGTTGATCCCACCAAAAACCCACTTCGTACACCTTTTCCAAACCTTGCGGTTATTGTTATATAGAGTGGCCGTAAATAATTGCGATGTATGGAGGGATCCGAACATGAGCTCGTTCTTGAATCCCCTTACATTGTACTTATAAATTGCAGGGATCAACGGCGATGAAATTTTTCGAATAGAAAATTACCCGAAGTAACACCTGATACATTAGGTTCTACAGTATTTTAGTTCTAGTCCTCTCGTGTTCTATAGTTCGTTATGATTTTTACCATCAGGAAAGTGGTCGCCCTCTGCTTTTTTGGCATTTGACGAAGGTATTAGCAAATACACTGAAGCTTGCACAGTTGCATAGTCACAGTTCAAACATAGCGGATCGCATCAGGTCACGTTACAGTTGTTCTTCCATGGAGTAGTCATAAATAAATGCGACTTAGAGAGGGAATCTGACAAATTTTCTCCTGTCACCCGTCTGTGGGATGTTTAGTTCTGGAAACGTATTGTGTGACAGAGTTTTTTGAGTTATTGACAATAAGTCTGTTCATCTTATTTTATGATATGCACATATTTTTTGGGCATGTATTATAACATTTATTGCATTGAGCGTATCGTTTGAGATTAAAGAAATCATGGAATGCTTTTCTAGTAAGCATGGAGTGGATGACATGAAGGTGCCGGTTTGATATATTTTGGGAAAATTCAAACTTTTTATCGCAGATATTGAAGTTCAGAGGTGAATTAACTGGAGGTTATCCTCAAGCCTCTTAGAAGTGTGATTCACTTGC
>WSXT02037749.1:0-13467 GCA_011762715.2 Neuroterus valhalla
GTCGTGTTTTCACCATGTTTAATTACTGTCGAGCGGGAGATTTGACGCCGAGGATCGGTGCAGGCATTCGATGCTATTGAATGCCTACTTCTAAACTCGTCTGTCGATAATCGATTGCGCTCAGGAGTTTTGGTTTTCTGCAGTTTTCCTCTCCTCTGACCATTAGTTCAGGTGAATGCGAGTGTTTAAAATTAAAAATCCGGCTGCAGACGGTAGGGATTTTCAGAGATTCAAAAAAATCCCACAGGATTGAGTACGTCAGGCATTGCTTGGAGGCTTTTTTTTTAGAGTTGGGGTTATTGGGGATTTCGGGAAGGGATTTGAGTTGAAGGGTTAAATGTCTAACGATCTCCTGTGGGAGGGGGGAATATAGATATGTAAAAACCCGAAAAAGGGTATGCATGGAGTGATAAATCAATCTACATCTACTCCCGTGGAAGAAACTCCACACGTTTTGCTCTTCTTTGCGGTTAACAATTCAAGTTATAAATTTTAAAATTTCTCAAGTAAGTCGACAAAAATGTCACTTTTCCTTTTTTGTTTGAAAATTTCCATTTTTATGGTTCAAATCTCAACCATTTTGTTGAAAAAATTTTTTCTTTGCATGAAAATTAATTTTTTATCAAGAATTGAATTATTCAAGTTAAATCTTCATCATTTCAGTTAAAAATTCGTCTTTCTGGTTTAAAATTCAACTACTTCAGTGTAGCATCTATAATTTCATTTGATTCTTCATTTTGTGTAAAAGTAAAATAATTTGTTTGAAAGTTAGTGGTTTTCGTTTGCTGAAAGTTAGTTTTTTTATGAGTAATTTTTTTAACTGAAAATTTAACTTATTCCAATTGAAAATTCCATAGTTTTAGTTGAAAATTCATTTACTTGGAACATCCCTTTTTCCAATTCAAAATTTAATTATTCAAATTTTTGTTGACCATTTATCTTTGTTAGTAAATGTTAATTTATCTGTTTGAAAAATTAACGCCTTCAATTAAAGATTCTTTGGTTTAGTATGAAACTCTTATGCTTGGTTTGGAATTGGTTTTTTAGACTAAAAATGTTACTGTTTCATTTTTGGTGGAAAATAATTATGTTTTGGGTTCGAAATTCGACTATTTTGTTGAAACATTGTACTTTGTCTTGGAAATTATTTTTTCTATTTGAAAGTTAATCTTCTTGTTTGAATATTCACCTTTATGGTTGAAAAATTGAAGTGCTCCAGTTTAAAATTTATCTTTTTATTTGAAAATTCATCACTATTTGGTTTTTTCTTTTATCATGAATTGAGTTGTGGAATTTAAAGTTCACCTGTTCCAATGTATGTAAAAAGAATTATTTTTCGTTGTTGAAAATTTTAATATTCTTATCAAAATTGATTCATTTTGCATTGTTTGATCTGTTGCGTTAAAGGATGTTTAGAATGAACGTCATGAATAAAAAAAAGGTTGGGGTTTTGCGGCAAATAAAAATATGTTACTCCTAGTTGACCGGGAAAATTGTAAAACTTAACTGGGAAGAACCCGGAAATGACTGGGAATTTTAAATCGTCCGCCGAATCGCCACCCTGGTAATGGTCAGAACCAAAAGTATCGTCCTCAACTACTCTGACAGTTGAAATCGCAGCAAGGTCCGGAGAGCAAAAAACCAGATCAAGGTTGTTAGCAAGGAAGTCAACGGGGGGGGGGGGGGCAAAGAATGACTCATAATTATTGAGAGGGACAAAGCCTTCATCAAAAACCGAAATAGACAGCTGGTTGCCCAGGTAGTTGGAGCTCAGTGAACTCCACGTGGGAGAGTGGGCGTTCAAATCCTCACGTAGCATCACCTTACCGTGAGCGGATAGTCTGTTTAACAGAGCCAACCAGAGGTCGTATTCCACCCTTCCCGCCGGGGGACATAGGCAGAGGGGCAGAGGCATCAACTATCTTGTCCAGAGCTGTAGAAATTGTGTTGCCGACAAGTTCAATGTCCCCAGTCCAAGTGCCCCTCAGATCGGTCGTGTCGATCGCGAATCCCTTCCTAAGAAGGATCAGAACTCCTCCACCATGTCCCCGAGTGCAATCACACCTGTACGTGACCACACTGTGGGCGCTCCACAGTGGTTCAAAATCCCAAATTCCCTGTCAAAACCTCGAAAATCGGCAGTTTCCGGTCGAGATGAATTTCGCTGTACGTGTATAAGGTGCATTTCTGTCGAGAAATCCAAAAGAACAGATTTTCATATTTATTATCTTCGACAATGTATACACTTGAAGTCGAACGTTCCGTCAAACTCTTGTAATTCCTGACCTCATGGATTTTGATCGTTGAGGTATGTAGAATATTTCCGCACTTGATTGAAGTTAAAATAATAATGCATTTATCTGTAAAAGATGTCGGAATGCTCGCGCTCCTTTCCCTATTTTGCGCAATAAAAATTTCGAAATTCAATAAAGGATTAGTTATCCGGCCCGCATCAGGCCGCTTCGATTCTTACTGTGTTGTACACGGAAGGGTGTCCTCAATAGAGTAGCGTTGGAATTTTCTGCCCTAGCTTGCCTGTCTTCCTTTGGAAACGATTTCTTTGAGGCGTGAGACGTACCGTTTTACGTGCCTGGCGCGGTGCATAGCGAAGGGCTCGTCGCATGGGCTAAACGGGGAATCAGGAGGAAGCTTCTGAGCTTCTTTTGCACGAAGAAATTTCTGAGAATACTAATCCCTGTCGTCAAATGTTTTGATCAAACCTTTTCTTATTTGAATATGGAGATCACTTCGACTGTCTTCAAATATACAGAGACAAAGAAACTTATTTTTATTAAAATACTTTGATCGATATATTAATGTAAGTGTTGATCAACTTATAATCATTAACTGAAATTATTATAAAATTATTCATTTACTTGTAATTGACATGAAAATTAATGTTTTAAATGTAATGAACTTCTTCCAAAATAGAAAATTGGATGCGCAAGTATTTTATACAAATTAAACAAATTACCATGAATTACCGAGAATTTCCAGAAATCTATGAAAATTTTTCATTTTAATTTTAGGTTATTTATCATAAGTTACCATAAATTACCTGTAAAAATAGTATAAATTACCCAAAATTTTCATAAACTCTATTTTTTTATGCAAGTCGGCTGCCATTTTGTGTCCTTCTTTTTAAATTTTGAAAAACAAATATCATTTTCAAATTCAGTGACCCCGAAATCGTAAATAAAAGTTGATTTCCATTTCATTTTCTATTTTTTCATGCGAACCAGCCGCCATGTTGTGTCCGCCATTTTGAATTTTGATAAATAAATATCAGTTTCGAATTCTTCGACCCCAAAAACTTCTGGATATGTACCTTTCAACACGATTTTTACATGCTTAGGGGTTTTGACCGGAAATTTGGGATTTGGGACCACTGTGCGCTCCAACTATCAAGCTCGATGAACTTGTTTCTATAGTCAATTTTACCAGGACAGGTTCAGTGACGTAGAAGGTGCCTTGAGAGCCCGAAGTTCATCTTATAAAATATTAATATATCAATAACTAGAGTGACTGCTTACCACCGATTAGAACGAAGAATAGCTTTGAGCAGCTCGTCCGAGAATAAACTAAGAAGGACAAAGGCCAATTAAATAACAGGGACCCAAATTCCTTAAACATATCTGTGGGACGAGAACCCATTACTCCTAATGCATTTCAAAAGCATCAAATTTTAAAGCTTCGAGACTGGCATTTGGAATGGGCAATGTTAAAATTTGAAATTTTCAAATTTGTAATTCTAAGTTTTAAAATGTTCGTATTTGTTACTTTGTAAGACCAAAAATTTCCAATTTTTCTTTTTCAACTAAAAAAGATACAGCTTTAATGGGTGAGCAACTTTGAAAATTAAAGGGTTATAAGTTGAACAATTGCAACTTCAAAATGTTTTAGATCAGTAATTTAAAATGAGAACTTTCATCAATCGATGCGTTCAAAAGGTTCTATCAGCGACCTCAATTCAGCATCACCTTATCATTTGGTTTCCACGAGTCTCTCCGAGATCGAATCTTGTCGGTTGGACACGACGGAATAGACATTTCAAAGTAGAACGTTTAAAACTGACAATATTTACCTATGGAAAGCTATAAAAAACGTATAAATTTTAAGTGTGAATGTTTGCAATATGTTGAAGGTTCTAAGTTCAATACTTCTATTTCATAAGTTTGGCATTCAGGATAAGAGAAAAGAAGGTTTAAAACGGTTCTCTTCTGAAGATCGTGAAATTTTTTAGACTCCGGATTTTAATTTGATGAAGTTTTGACTACTTTATAATTGTACATTAGTGAACGTTTGAACGTTGAGTTGCTGAATTCATAATTTTTCAATTTTTCAATAAGATAAGAAGGTCGAAATAACAAAAGTTTAATTCTCTAATAAAATGAATGGTTTTTTAACCACACAAGAGTTGGATTTCAAATGAAAATTGTTTGAACCACAATGACGATTTTTCAACAAAATAGTTGGTTCTCTAATGAAACAGACTAATTTTCAACAAGAAAAATATGGATCTTTAAACGAATAAGTGTTGAATTTCATAAAATTTGTGCAACCTTCAAATAAGTATTCAAATTTGCCACCTAAAAAATAAATTCACAACGAAGATACGATTTGTTTACGAAGTACTTGAATTTTTAATCAAAGCATATTTGAAATTCAAATTTTTTTTTGCTGAAAAATTATTCTTCTTGTATTGAAGAATAATGCGCTTGAAAAAATTCATCTTCTTGGTTGCAAACTCATCATCTTGTTTTGAAGTTAAATTCTTTTGTTGAAAATCTGATTATTTTAATAAAAATATGTGCTTTCAACAAAAGTTGAACTTTTGAACAAGTAATGGAAATTGAAACAAAAAGATCAATTTTTTGCAGAGAAAGAAGGAATAGTCAGCGAGATATTCCAATTTTGATTCTATTTTGATTGATGATTGAATTGTTTGGTTAGAAAATCGTCTCCTCGTTGAGGATTTATTTATTTTTATAGCAATTTCAATTAGTTGGACAAAAGTTGCACTTATCTGATGCAATTGCATGCTTCTTTGTTTGCTATTTCGTGGGAAGTTTCTACTTTTTCGGTTAATTTTTTCAACTGAAAATGTATATACTTCGTTGGAATATTAAAAAAAAAAAGTTGAAGAATTATTTGACTCGAAAAATGGAAAATAACTGATATGGACAAGTCCTTGAGTACAATTATTCCAATTTTTTATAATACGTCTAACAATGAAACTTAATTACATTTTAAAATTTCGTAAGAAGGTCAAAATAACGAATAGATGAATGATTTTCAAAAAAATCATTGCAATATCTTATCGAAAATTTGGATGGGGTTAGGATAGGAAATGAAAGGATAAAAATGATTCCTTTTATTTTATTGCTTCTTTATTTACTGAGAGGCTTGCCTTTTCCAAGATTTCTTAAAAAATGTACAAATTTTCACGAATAAATTTCGTATAGAAAGTTGATGTTTGTTGTTGGATTCAGGGTCCGGTAAAACTGAATACAAAATTCGATTGTTCCAAACGTTTTGGCATACCAATTCCAAAACTGCGATACTCATCGAAGAAAAACTTTTCCTCACTGTAAATTTGCCCCTCGAATTGAGTGACTTTTCACTCGGAAAAAATTAGAGAGTACAAGAAATTATATACTTTATTACATATTTAATAAAATTCACTGGAAAGGGCCACCATTGTGTGCGGAAACGTTTGAAACAAATTAGTTTTGTATTCAATTTCATTTGACGCCTGAGCCAAAAACAGACATCAGCTTTATATACGAAATTACCATAAATATTAGATTTGTTCCTTAGATTATTGATAGTTCTTAGAAATATAAGTTTTCTTAGGAAGATTCATAAATTATAACTAGTCACGGTGTATTCGTCAATATATACAGATCATTGAAAAACTGACCTTCCATTTACTTTTATTTATTTACATAGTTTCATTGAAAATATGTATGGATGTTTTGCAACTATTAGAATTTTTCATATCTCATGAGAATATTGTATTTGAAGGAGTAGATATAGAAAGCCATTAGAAAGCCCAAATATTACATAACTGCACAATCATTTCCAAAACAATGAAGTTTGTTTGGAATATTTGGGCAGTCGTATTCAAATTAGGAGTGGTGGATATAATATGTATCTTAATTTGTCATTGCAGGCAGCGGAAGCACCGAAAATGGCTGAGACACCCCAAATCAGTGTTAAATTGCGCCGCACTTCGTTTTTGCGTGACTCGAACTTTAATTACGATAACGACGTAGTTGACGTTTGAATCCCGTACTTTTGACTTCAGTTGGATATTCATAAACAATTGTGCCAATCCTTTATTATTCTTTCACAAAACGAATTTCGTTCTTTCAAATATAAGCAAGGAGAAGAAGAAGAAGAAGAAAAAGAAGCAACTACTACATTCCAATACTGTAACGATGCCATATTATACTTAGAAGGAACATAGTAACTCAGTTTAACATTAGGTTCAGGGTATCACAACTTTTCATAGAAACGATTCATTCCTTTTTCCATACATTGATACACACGCGCTGCATTCATAACAATTCCCACTTGACCAGAAATGTAGTACTTAACCGGAACGAAGGTAAAAGTCTTTGTACATATTGAATATTTCTTCGTTTTAAACAAGACACAACTTGGAAAAAATATTAACTATCAAGAGGTATTTTATTGATAGACTTTTTTGCATCAGAAGCAGTATTCTGGTAAAATGATAATGGAAGTAATTGAAATGCATGTGAATTTTAGTCCCAAGACTGTTCTTCCTTAGTCACGAAAGCAATTTTATTTTATTAATATTTAAGTAACGTCAGGTTTGCATAATTCGCAATAGTTTCCAGCATAAGTGCCTACCGAGTTACATTCAGTACTTTTTGAGAAAACATTCTTCGCTTTAATGAGTCTGACCTATCGGAAGAGTCTTCCACAGATAAGGCATCTAGGCTTAAAACAATTGCGTTTACTCGGGTTTATTACGCGTTTAACGTACTAGCTTTAGTATAAAAATACAGATAAGTAATCCTGAACTAATTCACTCTGTTGATAACAGTGGCGGATTTAAGGAAAACAGTTGTAGGTATTTTCTACTGGGGGCCCGGTGACCTCTTTGTTGGGGGCAGGCAGGCGGCACTGTCCATTTTGCCACTCGTTAAATCCGCCACTGAATAATGAAAATTTCATATTCTCATCATATATGATTCAATGATTACCTTCGTAATCAATGAAATTTTCACACTTACATTCTCTAAGAAAACAAAGTATATAATTCCGGCTATAAAGCTATTCCTGATGAATTGAAGTCGGATTGTATTTAAAGTTAAGACAAAAATATAGTTGTCCGAGTCATAGTTTATAAAAAAATATATATATAATTAGTGATTCAATGTAAATTTTATGCGATATCCCGCGGATGATGTACATTATATTGTGATTTGTTGTTTTTTTAATATTGAATGATGTGTGTGTGTGTGTGTTCGTGCGCGCGCGCGTGAATGTAAATATTTTATGTAATCTAGTTCTGTACTTCGAAAGAAATTGTATTGATCATGCAGACGTCAGATGCGGAACGTGCAGCTGGCTATGGATTTCAATTTACGAACACTCGGATGCCGAAAATTCAATGTCAATATTCGTGTTCTATATCAATATTGAAAATTGGAATTAGGTATACTACGGATGAACTTTGCTCGCAGTTATTCACTTACGAAAACGAAAGTCCTTTAAAAGAAAACTTCAGTTTTCATTTTGAGAATATCTAAACCGTGCAATACGTGCAATTTAATCAAATTAGCAAGGTTCATTTCCTGCAGTCCATTGATTGGATAAATTTTCTATCCAACGTTTTTACGAATCATGATCAGGGCTTAAGTATGTTCTATTGTAGCTAGTGGGATTTGAATCGTTTATTTTAACAGAATTATAAAGAAGGGCGTTTTCGCCTGATTTTATTGCTTTTTTTTTGTGAATTTATTTTCCGTTATGCAAGCTGTTTTCAAAGACTGTACGATGAAAGTATTTTAATCGATTCGACTTCATATATTTCTTCTATATCTAAAATTAGGACCATTTTTTTATGCTTCTAGTATTTAGAAAGTATTAAAACCATTTTACAGTTTTAAATCCTTCCGAATTTTCGAATCGTTTGAAAATGTTTTCAATCTATGAAATTATTTATGTCGTGACACTTACATTTTGTAACTTTGGAGGACTTTTGTATGCATATTCAACTGCGTAATTTAAGTATGATATGATAGCTGAGTAGAATATTGCGACGATGATGAATTTTAGAGTAAAATGTATTTAGAAGTTCAAACTAATTAATCGTGTTTCAAACATACTTCCGAAATTCCAGTAACTGGACGTTCATTTTCCCCTTTTCTCAAAGTTTCAACCCTGCATTTTTTTACAATTAAAAATTATTCTTCCAAATTGATATACTAGAAAAGTTTATAATTTTACAAAAACTTGTCATTTTAGATAAACTTATCACTTTTTCGATTAAGAAGTATTTTTACTTTTCCTAAAATTCAGCCTTATAATATTATACAAAAAGCGTATTTGAAAATGTTTCAATGATTTTTTTATGGAAACCCAGAAAGAAACCAAAATTCAAAAGATGTATGATTTGCAAATACCAAAATAGTTGTAAATACTGTCTATTACTTCCTATTTCTCAGAAGTAAGAAAGAATACTGGAATTACCTAATGGAATTCTCGATGCGAAATAAGACAGAATGCCGTTTTTTTTTGTCAAAATTTTCTAGTGTAGTTTGCACTTCTGTAAAGTTGAACCGGGTTCTCCAATGTCCCACTTCAGGTATTCTTATTTTGCAACGCAAAGAAAACTATGCCTGTAACGTATCTTTTATAAGCAGGGCCTACGTCATGTTTCAGCAAACAAATAAATAATTCAAACTGAAATCGATTTGCAGTTCTGACTTATTACTTTTTCATTGAGAAACGTATCCAAATGTAGATTTTGAATTTTCCGCTGAAATTTGGACGCCCTCTTGACATTTATCTCTTAATGACACTGCCAGTGACGTGACGCATAAGGACGTGAATGCAGTCAAATCAAGTGCAGTTCTGGTGGTTCTGGTAAATTGAACTGTTAAGGGCTATGTTATCGGGTTTTAAAATTTCGTTTTATTAATTAAAAAGGATTACAAAATGTCGCGACAAAAAACGGACAAGGCCGCAAATGGTAGAAAGTGTGAAACTAGTGTGTGGACGCGAGCAGTTACAGCAAATTCCGAGTGGCCAGATAAAGTAAACATAACCTCATTTTGGAATAAGAAATGGATTTCATGTTTTCACGTGATACTACGTGTTTTAATGTTTTCAGGAAGAATTCCTTGATGTGATATATTGGTCTCGACAAGCTATTGGAATAATTGTTGGCATTGCATGGGGATTTATACCTTTGAAAGGTTTTTTAGCTCTTTTATTGTAAGTATATTTTCATTTGTTTCTTATTTATTATTTTCCCAATCAACTATTCCAGTACTTTTCTGTAACCCCTGCACTTTTTATGTAGATATGTATACCTACAACCTGAATTCTATCATTCGAAATAACCCATTTTTTGTGTTATTTTTATTATGGAAGTGTGTATGTGTACCGAAGAAATCCGGTTATTTCTAGCGAAATTTCGGTGTATGTAGCCACGGCCTTAATTTATATAAAATCCTTTTCTATTTCTCAGATTTGTCCTAGTTAATACAGGATTGACGTATTTATACTTCAGTAGTTTCCAGCAAGTAGATGAAGAAGAATTTGGAGGAGCCTGGGAATTAACGAAGGAGGGATTTATGACCTCCTTTGCAGGTTTTTTGGTAAGCATTTGTGATGCCTAACTGAAGTCTCTTGTGAAGAGTTTTTTAAATGTTTGGAGTAAAAAAATTCTAATATTAGTTCAAAAATCTTTGAATTCTACTGAGTAATTTATTCTTCACGCGCAGGTAACATGGATTATAATTTATTCGGGTCTACATTACGAATAAATGACCTTTCTACAAAAAGCAGTACTTCAACATTGACTGAAATAACGGCAAGTGGCCGATGAACAATCATTGAACATTTGTATTCACCTTAGGATTAAAACGTATCCAAGGGGTAAATGGTAGGAAATATCCGGAAAAATATGCATTTATATGGATCGATTGTTTTTAATTATTTATATAAACAGTTTTTACCAAAATTGTTACATAAGTTTACATATATGTACAAAATAGATAAACTTATAAGTTATAAACGCTGCAGACTGACAACTCGTACCTAAAATCCTTTACGTTTGTTCTGTTCTATTGCTTTTCCAACTTTCATTCGCAAGACCCTAAATCACAGAATTAATCTATTTCAACTTCGAATTTGTCATTTTCGATTTCATCATGATTCTGAATCTATCATAAATCTGGAAAACAAACAGTTTTTGTCACTTTAATTTGGAGACCTCAACCTATCATTACTCGCTTTCGTCCACGCGCTCGAACTTCCTTTAATTTATTAAGTACTTCTACTCCCCTGTCTTGCACCTTCTTCTTTATGTGAAATTCAAGATAGCCATCAAGAATAGTGTTATTCAAATCTTTCAATGCAGAGTGGGCACTTTGTAAAGATCTTTCAAGTACATAAAGGTCGACCGCACAATCTTCCACTGAACAATTTACATGCGACAGACCAAAGTCTATCAGTACTATTTGTTCTAAGAAAAAGAAAAGAAGGAAATTATGTTTCGTAGATAGAAAGACCGAAAAATACAAAAGTAAGAGCCAATAATTAGTTATTTCATGTTATTGATCCATACCTCTTCTAACAGTCCCCGTCACGAGATTGGAATCCCTCAAGAGAATATTGGACGTAGTTAAATCTCCATGAAAGATATTTTCTATGTGCAATCTTGCCACTAGGTTGCCTAACATTGTTGCGACTAACTTTGCTATTGAACTAAAAGTTTCTTCCTGGTCTATATTCTCGTCTATGAATTTCTTGAGCGTTATCGTATTATCTAAGTATTCCATGTAGATGTTCCGACGGCGATGATCGACGTAAAATATTGCTGGTGTTAATACGCCTGCGGCATATAATTTTTAAACAATTGTTAGTAATTTTCAACAGAATGAGTAATTTTGGAAAAAAATATATATCAAGCGATACCTGCAGTTGTTGCGCGAGTAATGGCTCTTGCTTCGCTTTTTATTTGATGACTGGCTAAAGTGTTATCAAGAATTTCGTGCCTGTAATTTTTTTTAAATCTATGTTTTACTAACACCGGTCTGTTCAAATATGTCCCTTTGTAAAGTCTGGCTTCAGCTCCCTGAGCAACCAATTCGTAATTTTCAAACATAGGGTCCATTATGCGCCTTGAGATTTTTTTTCTGTAAAAGTAAAAATACATATTAGGAATTTTTAAAAAAGTTGACTAATTATTGATCAACTGAAGATGGAAACAAAATATTTTATAGGGGAATATTATAATCATGATTGTAATTTTGAATGATTTTAAGGAATTTAAAAAGTTTGCTGGGTTTACCATGGACACAAAAACTTAGTGCGAAAAAAGGGGACAGAGAATCCATTTAATGGATTTTCATCGACTTCAGGCTTTGCTCAATTTCCAATCGTGACAGAGAATTCCCAATAGCCTCTGATTAAATACGATTTCGTATTCAACATTTTACGTTCGTTCTATTATTAATTATTTTTTCTTCACTTTAACAAATGTTATAGCATGGTTCCTCCTTTCTGAAACAAGATCATCCTGAAAATATGTTATTCCTATTCGAAATTCTCTTCATTATCAGGCATTTTCAATTGTGACGTCAAACCAATAAGATTCGACGTCCTCAACTTCACTTCGTTGAGTACTGAGGAAGAAACAATGGACCAGATGCTTCGGAATAACCATTTTTTCGTTAATATCTTCGTGAAATAACTTCCTTCACTATAAGAGTATCTTGAAAGAAGTTTTTATTCTTCTGGAAGTATTTAATGAAATGATAAAATGGTAATAATTATTATCCATCGCGAAAATATTTCTAAAGTATAGTCCCATGAACTCGGTGCCATTGTTTACCGACCAGTATTCGACGAAGTGAAGTTAGTTAGCGGCGAAGTAAAAATATCTTATCGGCTCAGTACCTCAGGGCACCCAAATTAGCGTGTTTACTATTCGCGCTTTCGATTTGCCTCACTGAGGTGAATAAAAAATACGAAATACTCGACAAGAACTCCACCTTCCTCAACTGTATAATCGTAATCTCTTTAGGTGTAGTTTCCAGCCGGAAAGAAACGTGCGCATCGCTCAGAGGGTGCAAGCTTGCAAAAAATTATATGGGACTGGTAGAGGGGCAAAGAATGAGCAATAAGCTGTAAGTAGGTGTCACCCATCAGACTAGAGGGACTCAACCAACCCAAACCACATATGTATATGTATACGAGGTATCCGAATACGACAATGTCACTAGCGCTAGCGAGGCAAATGCGATGCGAATCGATCGTTATACTGGAAGCGTCCTGCGCGCTAATCGCTGCACTGACGCTAGTATTCGCCCATACTTTGCTGACTTCAGTTTACAGTTTAGGCAGACGTACCTTGTCCGTTTATCACAAAAATAGTAATTAATAGAAAAAGAATGAAGGACGAGGTGAAAATGGACGCGAATCGCTTGATAGCTGAGGTTTACAAGAGACCTGCTCTTTGGAATCAGAGGCACATCTCGTACCACAATCGAGAGGTGACCAACAGAGTTTGGATGGAGATCGCCACGATTTTTAAACTTCCGAGTGCGTTGGTTATTCATTTTATATTCTAATATCAATAATTAATTCTGAATTAGGTATTTATTCCTCTTATGTCTGAACACTTCAAAGCTATATTAAGTAAACACGTAAATATTTAGACTGTAAGTTTGACCGGACCGGGAATAGTACAGCTGAAGTAAATATTATCGATTCGCGTGGACATGCACGCTTTGTTGGTATACATATATATTGAAACTCGACACGTGACCGCTCTTCGCTGAGAAACTGTATTGGAGGGGTGGTTCAGGGTGAAAATCTCTTCATGGAACAGTATGTAACTCTAAATCCATTTTCTGTTCTGGGTAAATTTTAATTCTTGAAACAAGTCAATTCATATAAATTAAAAAATAAATAAATATATAAAAATGAACGGAAATAAACAGCGATATGGTAAGACGATGACATGTTGCTTCTTCGTATCTGCATTCATTCACGGAGGTGTAATTCAAATTTAATGTACGACCTAATCAGATTGAGAGATAAATTAATATTATTGTAAATTTAAAATAATAATTATTCAATCATATTGAATCAGAAAAAAAGTATGAAAGGTCATGTAAAAATAACGTAAGATGTTTTTGGAAATTTTCGCCCTCCTGCACCCTATAAGATATCGTGGAATCCCCCCCCCCCCCC
>WSXT02037760.1:0-13467 GCA_011762715.2 Neuroterus valhalla
GGATAGGGACGCGTGGCGGTCTCGGGTAGATGAGGCAATGAACTTCCGAGTTCCAAATGCTGATAAATAATAATAATAATTGTTATATCATGGTGCAGACTGGTAGAATAAACGGTACACGTATTTTCCTATAACAACATTACATTCTTTCTTACAAGTAGAAAAACTTATTCCATGTTGATTAACTTTGATAGACTAATCAAAATAAATTCTATAACGGAAGTCGTACAGGCTTTAATCACAATATTTTTTCAAGGTCATACGCATTACATCTGTAAAGTCCTTAAAAACAACATTTTCACAATGTTTTTTGTTCTGTGTTACCCGACAAACTTTTTTCAACTTTTTAAAAGTTTTCTTCATGGGGATCACTATATGATCCAAAAGAAAATGTGCAAATTTTAGAACAAAAGATAATAAAGAGTCGAAACAGAGCTTTCTTTAAGAAAAATGTTTATACAATCATTAAAAATTATAATTTAAGTAATAACTATTAAGAAATGAATAGGTAAACAGTTTTGCATTAGAAAAAAACCTTGCGACTACCAGCCAAGCGCTTGTCACTTTGAGCGAGGGGCGAATCTAATATGGCTGTATATCCAACACTAAAAAATCATTAAAAAAGAAAATACAAGTTTCAGCAGAAAAAAATTGAAAAACAGTCGCAGATAAGGTTTTGTCAACCTCGAAACTATCAAAACAAAACTGTCATGTGACATTTGGTTTAAAACAAATATTTTTCTCGCAATTCCGTGGTTCCATCTATTGTCGAGTCCTTGAGAATCACAAATTATGTCTGGCTCCCAGTATGCTCAGATCAGATCGGAAACTGAAGCCAGTGACTAACACACGCGTGCAGTGTGTGAGCGACAGGGCTCGACCTATACGTCGAGCCGTGCCTCGACGCTGATTCGACAGATTATTACCCGACAAGACAGTTCTCTCAAACTGTTTGATAGTAGAGATCTCAGCGATGAAGAAAGGACTAGGGTAATAAGTGATGATGAGGATATAAAGAGGAAAGCAAATATCTCAGTCAAAGAGAGCAAGGATAGAATCAAAATGGAAGGAGATACGAAAATTCAGAATGATTTTGAAGGAAATAAGAAACCATTTTGGAAATTGGTTACAAAGACTAGGGAAGGAAATACTAGCTCTGAGGTGGTCGGAATTAAGAATGCTGATGGTGAAATGGTATGGGATTTGGACAAAGTGAAAGACTGTATGATGGGTTTTTTCAAGAAGCTGTAAGAAGGTGAAGCCCCAGAGCATAACAACAGTGACATAGACACGGATGCGTTAGACACTTCCGATGTAGATTTCAGGAGCAGATTCGGTATGGACGACATTATTTCTGTAATCAAAAAAACTAAAGAATGGTAAGGCTGCCGGTATGGATGGTATTTCCTCTGAAATGCTCAAGTTCGGTGGCGGATATTTGTTTGTGTGGCTGAGTGATTTGATGAGTATGTGTGCTGTGA
This sequence comes from Neuroterus valhalla, assembly GCA_011762715.2. NCBI lineage: Eukaryota > Metazoa > Arthropoda > Insecta > Hymenoptera > Cynipidae > Neuroterus > Neuroterus valhalla. The sequence goes on from WSXT02037760.1 coordinate 1,482, forward strand.
ACAGCGAAGTTCCGAGTGATTCGAGAAAGACGATTATTGTCCCAATCTACAAGGGGAAGGTCGGTCATGGCGACTGCAATAATTATAAAGCTATTAGCCTACTGCGTACTGTTATCAAAATATTAACCAAAATACTCATAATAAAGTCATGGGAGTAACAAAGGGAAGGATCTGGAATGTTCAATGTGGATTTATGCCAGGGAGGTCATGTGCGGATCGGATACCTAGCTTGGTACAGATTACAGAAACAAGCCTGAAAGTAAACAAAAAGTTTTCTGTGCATTTGTGGATCTAGAAGAAGCTTCTGGCAAGGTGAATCGACCTAAACTTTGGGGGGTACTAAAAGAATATGGAGTAACTGATTTGCTTCTGAAAGCAATACAAGCAATATATAATGGTAGCAAAGCAAGTGTAGGAGTGAATGGACAACTGAGCGATTTGTTTGATATTAGGCAGGGCGTTAGACAAGGATGCATTATGTTCTCTTTGATGTTTAATATATACATGGACAAATGTCTGAGAATGACTCTTTAACGAAGAAGGTGTTGATTTGGGACAGTGAAAGTTCGAGACCTTGCGTTCACAGATGACAAGATCGTTACGGTAGAATCAGGCGATGATTTGCAGAGGATGTTGAGCATACTGGATACCAGCATGATGAGCACGGGTATAAGGATTGACGTGAATAAAACAAAAATTATTTTATTTGAAAGTAAGGATGCGAAAACAAAATGCAATATTGCCCTAAATGGAGAAAGGATAGAACAAGTTGATAATTTCGAGTATCTTGTAAGTTTATCTACTGCTGACGGGAAGATAGATGCAGAGATTTCCAGACTTATAAATAAGGGTAGAAAGGTTATCGGCAGTTTACAGGTTATTAATAGAAATGAAAATGTAACAAATAAAGCTGAAATTGCTATAGATAATTGTGTGCTTGCAAGAACTGTGCTGTGCGATAGCGAAACCTGGACGTATCAAGAAAAGGACAAGATCCATGTCAACGCGATCGGCACGCAATTTCATCGTAATATGTGCGGTAAAACGCTAATGGACGAAGTGAGTAATGAGTGGGTTCTCAAAGAATGTGGTGTAGAAGAAACACTGTTCGACAAGAGTGAAAGAAATTTGCTGAGATGTTTGGGTCATGTTAAGAGAATTTCTTAAGAACGATTAACAAAGCCAGTGCATGGATGTGGAAGAAGCAAGAGATGTATGTCAGAATAGGGATGTTTGGAGAGCGATTGTATGTAAGAAAAAGCGTGAAGCCTGAAACGAACGATTTTGTATACTAATTGGTCCTTGTGAAGATATCGCTTAGTGGAATATTTTTATGGCTCTCCGAAACTTTTTACATGGGGTGTTTACTAGAGAGATCAGTCAGAGACCCGTGTCGGAGCGATGTTGCACATGACGAGTGTGTCGTCTGATAACAGAAACAGACTGGACATACTTTTGCTGTGTATGGTTTCCATCAGGTCTTACCTCTTTATGTTTCCAAAGTAACTTGTTGTATATTCATTTTGCTTAACAATTCAAATAAAAGGCTCTGTTTATTAAAAATGCCGCGTCTCAAGCGAAGGTTTCGGATTGAGAAATCAAAAATGAAATCAGGTTTTTTTTCTTCGCAAAAAACACGCAATGAATTCTAAGACTGATTTCATACCTATCCTTACTTCCTCCTCCTACACATCTCGTGCTCAAAATTTCCCATGTCGATTCCACTTTCAAGTCTCTCCATTCCAATCCTAATTTTCCAGCAGTACAGCGAGGCTGGAACCAGACGCGTTGCGCTTACCCGGAAAGGGACCTGGCTTGATTGTGTAATAATAAAAATAATACAAAAAAGAAATTTAGGAAATCAAAGGAGAGCTCCTCTAGTGCTTGAAAGGATACCTTTTGCGCGATACGGACAAAAAAATGTTATTTTCTCGATTTTTGCTATCAAGATTTGTTTGTTTAGAATGCCACGAACTATAAAATGTCTCGAAACAAAAAAAAAACCCCCATTGAAACCTGCTTTGGATTCATTTTCTGCCTCGTCCTTTAAGTCTTTATATGTTGTAAAATTAGGTGAATGTCTGATTCTCAAAGGAATTTATGGAGGTTGGAAGGAAGCTAAACAGAGAATAAATCTACTGAATAAAGACGTTTATGCATCAAAACTACGTAGAGTTATAGGTCTCTTTTTACAAGAGCTACATTCTATTTTATCTCTTCCTTTGCAAAAGTTGAAGATGGATCAGCTTGGAGAGGGTCAAGCCGTTATGGTTGGAGGTGCAGGTGGTACAGTCCAAGTTGTGCAAATGGGTCAAGGAGGCCAGGCGATGATGCTCCCACAAGCTATTCAAGTAGCGGCGCCAAATGGTCAAATTCAAGTTGTTCCGGTGTCGACTTTAGCGGGCGCAGGACAACAAATTGTTATACAGCAACCTCAAACCCCGCAAATTATTCAAACTCCAGATGGACAGACTTATATCTATCAGCCTGTTCAGTTAGAAGGACAAGTTCAACAGGCACAACAGCCGACTGGTAAAGATTTTCAATTTTCACTTCATTCTGTTCACAATTTATACCTGATTGTATTTATATTAGAATTTTTCATGACAGTGAGAAAATTTTATATTTTACTGTTAATTATGGATTTTATAGTAATAAACATCAACGGGAACCTGATGCAAATTGCTGGCTCCACAACCCAGACAACAGCTTCGGCAGCTACATCGAATCCAGTGCAACCGATGTCAAGTTCAACAGCAACGACACAGGCAGGAAATATAGTCATGGTGATTACTGTCAGAAAAGTCTCTTGCACTAGCATAGTCTGTGTATAATTTATACTGACTTGTAGTGGTCATAGAGCAACAGTCATAAGCCTTAGCATGTTAGGCTTCGCACCTCTTCGTATTGCTTGAGCTTATAAATAACTTGAGCAGTACGTTTTCTTGCTAATAAGCACGATCTGCTATTCTGCACAGTGATTAACATACTTAATATTTTGTTTAGTATAAATTATCGTGATATTCATACATATATTCCAATTTCAAAGATGGTACCCGGAAACAGTGGACAACCTCAGTTTCAAAGAGTAGCATTACCTAATGCGGAATTTCTTGAAGAGGAACCACTTTATGTCAATGCCAAGCAATATAGGCGTATTTTGAAACGCAGACAAGCACGGGCAAAGCTAGAAGCCGAGGGGAAGATACCTAAGGAAAGGCCTGTAAGTAATTTGAGTATTACAGTGCAAACTCGAAACAGATCCTTAGTTCATGTTGTTCCTAGAATCTTTTTGATGGATGAGGTGTTCCAAGGGTGTTGTAAGCGCGTGGAGTTTATTAGTTGAGTAGACGCAAAGTAGGCAGTTCGTCAGCTTGCGTCCATACTTCACAATTACTTTTTAATGCACACGGCAATTTCTCTTCTTAATAATTCATCTTCATTATTAAAAAATTGAAAAAGGTATAAGCGGCCTCGATTCTACTCAAGGCCATTGTAGGCAACGCCCAATATTGCCGATGTTCGAAGTTGCAGTGTTTTTCAATTCGTTGTATTTTTGTGGAAATAGGTGTAATACTTGTGTTGTCAATGTTTCAGAAATACCTTCATGAATCTAGACATCGACACGCTATGAACAGAATTCGAGGCGAAGGAGGCCGCTTTCATTCTGGTCAAGTGAAAAAACGAAAGTAAGTTTCAAATAGAAAGAGATATTAGAGTTATCGACCAGGGTAAAATAACCTAAAGATGTACATACGCTTCATAGCTGTAGATATATACTAATCCATTTTGCATCTAGGATTCTCTCTTAATTCATTACGATCCGATCTAACATGATCCGATCTAACAGAAGATTCCGTTCTACCATCCGCAAAACAGAAATGGACCGCACTTAACTCATAAACTAATCAAATCTTAGATAAAATATATTTCACGTCATTAGGACAAGATGGAAATTTGAAATTGAGAATAAATATACAATTTCCCGTGAAAAAAGGAACGCCTTACAACTTTTCTGGGATCCGAAACCAGGACCTTTTGTTTGCCGGACGAGAAGACGTGAAAATATTTTCAAAGATTTGATTAGCCAATAAGAATGGTGCGGTACATTTCTGTTTTGCCATTGGTAAGACGGAATCTTTAGTTGGAATTCATCATGATGAGTAGAATATGAATCTTCGATAAAATTGTGTAATTATGCATCTACATCCGTGGCTAGAAAGCATATATATTCCTGTTAGAAAAGAGTAGCTGGACGCCCCTGTAGCTCAGTTGGTAGATCACTCATTCAATCAATATTGAAGTCTTTATTTGGATTGGTGTTGTCGTAATTAATATTATTACGCTCATTTCATATGGTGAATACGTTTTAGATTCAGAATTTATGTAGCGGTCAGACTAGGTAGCTTTTCTTTATCATATAGATGAACGTTTATTCTTCAGGCGATTGACCTTGAAAATTTCACTTGCTTACACCACCATGCCTTCCTCGCTTCCCCTCGCACGCATTTTCCTACATTTCGCCAGCCTCGCATTGCCAAACTCTTCCTATCTTCCTCATTCTACATTTATCTCCATTCCTCCTCCCCCTTCCTTCTCTTGTTCTCAATCTCGCTCATGCAATCGCCCTTTTCTCCCCTCTTTTATGCAGTATTACCTCCATGCTTATTCCATTCCTTTCCACCTCCTCGCATTCTTCCACTCAGTGTAACGCCTTTGCATACCCTTTTCCACACAACTCGCACATTTTCTTCTCCTGTAGAAGCCAGAACCTATTAAAGCCCTCCATCCTTCACATCTCACGCTAGTTATGATCTCTGGACTTCCTTTCTCTCCTTTCTCACTCAGATATCGCGCTCTGTCTATTGGCATAATCCACCCATATTTCTCATTATACCTTGACTTTCTTATCCTTTCTTCCCCTTCTGCCCATGCCGTTCCTCTTAACCAGCTCATACACCTTTCTTCCTTCCTCGTGACTCCCTGCTCCCCTCTCGCTCTTCATCCTACTTTCAAGGTCATCTGCAAAAACCTCTTTCTTAATTCCTACACCTGCCTCATCACAACATTTGCCGTCATCAATCTCTCTTTCATATGATAATTCACTTCTCCATTCCTCCTGAATAGGAACCCCAGGTACACGAACTCTTTCACCTCCTGCACCACCGTTTCCTACTTCCAATCTCCTCCTTCATCCCTTCCTTCCCCTCTCCTCAACACCACAACCTTGGACTTTTCTGCACTCAACTCTAAGGGACTCTCTTGACATCTTCTTAACCTCTCCATCATTTTCTTCGAGGCCTCCTCACTTTTTGCTAACAACACTATGTCGTCTGCATACGCGATAAACCAAATTCTAACCCCCTTCCACCCTTACTTTCTCTACCACTCCTTCCTCTAGCTTCCTCTCCATGTCAGCAAGTAAAATCGCAAAAAGCGTTGGGCTAAGCGGGCGCCCCTGCCTCAACCCTCTATCAATCCAGAAACCCTCAGAGCCCCCCCCCCCCTCACCATATCCTTCGTCTCATCATACACCGCCCTAACTCTCTCGATCAGACCTTTCTCAGCTCCCCTCTCATCCAGCGTTGGTCGAGATTGGCATTGTGATGCATTAGGCTCACATCTAAAAAATTTATATCTCTCCACTTCATCATAATCATCATCATCATCATATAAATTCTTAGCAATCTAGATAAAATTCCGTCAACATACTTATAGTAAAATAAAGGTTCGTGAGGCATGAATGGGTTGAAAATCTTACCCTCTAGTTTCTCCGTGACAAGTTACTATATAGCTGCTCGAATAGGAGATCACATAAGGACTCCGTTAATATTTTGTAAAACTTCTCTTAGAAAGCACGGTAAGAGTTTTTCAAACTACAGTAAGTTAGTATATCGCCTAATATAACTCCAGTTCGAAAAAGGGTCGGGTTTCGAAACGGGCGAAGCTCTTTCGCGGGTGGCCGAAATAACATGAAACTGAAGTTTGCAACGTTTTTGGTAAACGAAAAAACCAAAAAAGGTCTTACCTAAAATCTAACTCACGGGTTTAGTAGATTATAATACCAAATAACTATAAAAAAAATTTGCATCCCCCTAGCTGCCGGGGAAAGCAGTTCATTTCAACCCCTGAGTGTCAAAAATCGAATTGAAATTCTAAGATGATTTCCATAGCATCTTATCTAAAAAATGCTATATTGTTTTTAAAGCTTCTTACCTAAAATCTTGGACATATATTTTGTAGATCTTGATGGTAAATAATTGCACCGACGAGAGTTGCTGGGTGGTGATTCCTGAGTCGGAAGGGATCTCGAGTGTTGAAAACGACAGCCTTCCTCGGCAGATAGAGGGATGAAACTTTTTTTTGCAATTATTGGATATCAAAATCTATCAAATTCATATTCAAGATTTTAGGTAAGAAGTTCTAAAAACGTTTTAGAATTTTGAATCGATTTCTGACACTTGGGGGTTGAAATTGACGGGGAGGAAATTTTTTTCACAGTTTTTTTGTATTATAATCTACTAAATCCGTGCGTTCGATTTTAGGTAAGAACATTTTTGATTTTTTGTTTACCGTAAACGTTGCAAACTTCAGTTTCATAAAATAAATGCTTAATAATTTTTCCAAGAGCAAAAAAACAAAGATTCCACTTGGGCATCATTCTATCAGAGTGGTTAGTTTCGGATGCCTCATCTGTATTACACACCAGTGTTTTTTTGTGTAGCGTTTTATTAATCTTATCATAAACTTGATTCCTTTATTCTGTGTACTATAATGAAATCATATTTCCATTAGTAAAATGTTGAATGTGTAAAAAGTAAATGAATATGCGTTCTACTCTGTGAAAATGTAGTCTGAGATATTCGACTAGGTGCTATTTTCGCATATCTGAATGATCTAAACATGTATCTTTCATCTTCAAAAATGTAACGGGTTTTTATATTTCGTATTGAATAATGTTGACTCGGCTATATAATAAAATTTTTGTTGAAGTAAGGTCGAGCGGCGCACCCCCAAGAAGATGCGCAAAAGAATGAGTTGACCTACCACTACAAAACGCAAGGAAAAAAACAATTGGGATCGATTAATTATGTTATTAGGAACAAAAAACTTCAACAATACTTCTTTGTCCCGATGTTCAGCAATTTGTTATTAACTAAAAACTTGTAAAATTACGAAAAATGAAAAAATCGTTACGCCGATCATTTCCTTAAGTAGAATGGATAAAAATGAACAATTTTGTATTCTTGGAATTTTTCCGAAAAATGCTTCGTTTTCGAGTCACGCGCAATTTATAGTCAAAAATCGACCGAGAAGCGTATATTTCGAATAAAAATTTCTCGGGTTTCATCATAGCTTTTTAAAATTTTTTAAATGCAAATTGCTCGTGAAAACATGTGGCAGTATTTTTTTTCTTCGTGCTAATTTTTTTTACAATGACAAATTTGGCATTCCGAATTCATGAAATTTACGGATTTCGAGGCGGATTTGTGGTGACGAAGCGCGTAACGTATAATTATTTCCCGGAACTATTTGTTAATGACTAACGTTGTAATATGTGTCTTTTGGCCATTGATATTCTTTGTTTATACCATGTACTGTCGAAAAGAAGCCTTTCTCAAACAGAATTTTTTTTATTTCTACAACAAAATTTATGTGTACCAAAAAAAAATTAGAAAGTTATGGACGTTAAAGTAAAATGAAAATTATTTCAAAATAAATAAACTGATTTATTTACATAAAATTTACATTTGTATATATATACATGTTGTAATAGAGTCTAAAATACATTAAGATTGCAACTATTTTGGCTAAATTTAATCTTCGCTCTCGCATTCGTCACTTGAATCCATATGATCATTTGAAATATTGTGATTATCTCAATTTGTTGAACACGCGCATAGCTCACAAACTTACAAACCTTTAGACAAACAAGAACACATTTCTTCATCTCTGCAGGGTGACTTTCTAGTGCAAGAACAAATGACTTTTCGTAACATTTGTATGTCTGTGTCTCCTTCAAAATAATTGAATGACCATATGTCGTTTTCTGTTATCCATCCGTATTGAGTTGTATCAAATGACGTTATATTATTACATCTTGCTTGCGACCATTCATTTACTTGCCATTTTACGCGCAACTCATGCTGTACTAACGCAGGCTCTGAGGGAGGCAGTTTATCTACTGCAATATCTTTTATATAGATACGTTTACGTAAAATTACTGATTTATCGAAAAAATAGATATTCATCCTGGGATTGAAGAATGTTTTGTTTGAGAAAGGCTCCTTTTCGACAGTACATGGTATATAGAAAGAATATCAATGGACAAAAAACACATGACAACGTCAGTTATTAACAAATAGTTCCGGGAAATAGTTATACGTTACGCGCTTCGTCATCGCAAATCCACCTCGGAATCCGTAAATTCCACGAATTCGGTATGACAAATTAGTCATCGTAAAAAAAAGGAGCACGAAGAATCAAAATGCTGCCTAAAAACACATGTTTTCACGAGTAATTTGCATTTTCAAAATTTCAGAAAGCTGTAATAGAAGCGGAGAATTTTTTTTCGAAATGTACGCTTTTCAGTCGATTCTTGACTTCAAATTGCGCGTAACTCGAAAACGAAGCGTTTTTTTGAGAAAAAGCCGGGAGTAAAAAAGTATTTATTCTTATTCATTCTACTTTAGAAGATTATCATCGTAACGATTTTTCATTTTTCGTAATTTTACAAGTTTTTAGTTAATTACAAATTACTGACCATCGGGACAAAAAAGTATTATTGAAGTTTTTATTTTATTAATTATTATTAATTATTTTATTAATCGATCCCAATTGGTTTTTTCTTGCGTTTTGTAGTGGTCGGTAAACTCGTTCTTTTCTTAGTGTTCGGTTATAGACCTCTTGGCGAAGCCCAAGATGTCGAACACTACTTGCGGTGTAATTTCCTCGGTTTCCATAAAATGATAGTCAAGCCCTCGTTGCCTTAGTCTGGCTAATGTCGGGCACTAGCATAGGACATGCGGTGGTGTCTCATTATCACTGTCACATTTCCTGCACTCTGATGTGGGATTCTGGCTCTGTCTGTCCTGTACATGTAGCATAGGATACTTCTGCCTTTTAACATTACTGCACAGCAGTTCAGATAAAGTTATACGATTCAGTTGGGGTATATATACACACTTTTTAGTATTGAATATGCATTCTTGGAATCGTGGTTTTGAATCACAACACAGGTGTATTCAAATCTGTAGCAATGATTCTTAGAATTCCATTTCTAAATTTTATAATTTACGAATGAAGTTATTTTAACAATAAATAAAATATGATATATCAATTCATTCAATGATAGTTGCAACTGAATTCACGATTAAAACTGCAATTATCAAATAAACGGAAGGAATTCATATCTAATTATGGAATTATTCAAGCGGTGTGGGCATCACTGCATCATCACTTGCACTATACGTTCTAAAATCTCTCCGGCGCCAGCCATGATGCCCACGTAACAGGTGCATTATAGGAATGAGAAGGAATAAAGTGAAAAAATGAACGTTCCCACATTTTGCGGTTGACTTCGGCCACTTCCGTGTTTTTAATTGAAAGTTGAAGCAATAAGGCATATTATTACCAGTGATACAATTATTGAATGAGTTGATAAATATTTTGTAAAATTCTGGGGAATTCTCAACAGACTCCAATTGTTTTGAAGAAACTTGGATATTTTACGGCAAATATTTCTAGGAAATAGTGTTATCTTCAAATATTTTTAAAAATTCCGAGGAATTTTTAATAGACTACAATTATTTTGAAGAAACTTAGATAATTTAAGGCAAATATTTCTAGGAATTTGTGGTCTCCTCGAATATTAGAAAAAATCCCAAGGAATCCTTAATAGACTCTTCTTGTTTTAAAGAAACTTAGATATTTTTGGGCCAATATTTCTAGGAATTTGTGGTATCTTCAAATATTTTGAAAAATTCCAAGGAATTTTCGAAAGATTCAAATTGTTTTGAAGTAGTTTTGAATTTCAAGTATTTTAGTAGTCAACAAGGTATTTTATTTGATTTCGAAGATTTCTCTTTAGAACTTGACAAAGGTCCTGCTTTTTCCGATGACGTCACATACTTCAAGTTTTTTTTGTAGGTTCGAGCTTGTTCTTTATTTCTAAATGACCAAACTGCAGGACACTGTTTCCTCTTCAGTGTGTAACTTACCAGAAATAACTCGTTTTTTCCGGCTTTATTTGTTTCTGCCTTCTTTTTTTTGTACCTTCCTTCATATGACTGATGTTTGGTGGGACTGACGTTATGGATTGATACACAACCACGTGACGAATCAGCTCTTTGTTTTGACATGACTTTATTTACGAAACATTTTCTCGCGTGAAGTTGGTGCTTGGGTGAATAATTTACACAATGAATAATACAAACTATAATACAGCCTCGGATGACAGGACCGCCACTTTCATAAACCTTCGGGCGGGCGCGCCATTTGAGGTGACTCCGTTGGGCGCATGGCGGCAATGTGGCCGTCTCCGTACATCACTTTTTGATTGATAAGGGGTATGTGTATATCATTGATCATTGACTTTTTACATAAGGAAAACTCAAATTGGGTACTCATGAAGAAAATATAATAATTGTGTACTTACATCTTATACTGAGGGCCGAAAATATGAGATGCATGGTAAGGCGCACCAAGGCGGCAATTTTCTCGGGCTTGAGTAGTTGTTTCGACCTAGTCAACTTTGAAATAATTCTACCAGCGGTGTGCGTGACCCTGAGTTAGCTCTTGCGTCCCAATCTGCTGTCTTGTATAGTAAATAAAGAATAACTGCAGGCCCCACTGCGCTATGATTGCTCTTGACTATGCAAGATGGTTTTTATTAAAATGACGGCCAAATTGACGCGGTAACGCCCGTCCGGAGGTTAACGGATAGCGTGCCCCCGGAAAAGTTTTAGGTGATGAATAGAGACTGGGTGTGTGACATGCTAGAAGTGTAAATGATCTCAAGGAAAAGAAGTTGCGCGATACTATGTGCGTAAGGAAGCTAGATATTTTGTGCGTACGGGGAACAAGAAAAAGGGATGTGAGATTAATAAGGTGGAGGATGGTCTCGAACTCTGGTCAGGAGTAGGTAAGGAATCACACAGTAGCCAAGGAATCGGTATGATTATGAATGAGAGAGCAGAACAGCATGTTAAAATGTATGAGTGCCTATCTACTAGATTATTATAAGTTAGAATGAAAGTGGGATTCAGAAGACTGTTTATTGTAGCATGCTATGCTCCTGTGATGGCGACAGTAGAGATGGAAAGGACACCTTCTGGGACTCGTTGAATGATCTAATAGACCCCATACACCCATACACCAGGGGTGGCCAACTTGATAAGAGCTAAGATCTACCTTTTACCGACGAAACCTTGTGGGATCTACCAGCAGGGTGGTGACTTCACCGGAAAACCGGGACGGACCGGGAATTTTTTTCACCGGGAAAAAGCGAGAAATGACCGGGAATTAAATTTTAGAACCGGGAAATTACTTGAAATTTTTTTCAGCTGACTCAAGTTTGATAATCAAATTGATGATAGCCCAAACATACAGGAAGAATTATTTTCTCAATTTTTTCAAAAAAATGTATTTATCATGTTTTTTTGCTTTCTTATCATTTATCTGACTTGGGACAGGGAATTTCAGAAGATAATTATAGTTATTTGTATTCTAGGGCAGGAAGTTTCAGTATAGACATAAAATTTTACTTGGAACATATTAATAATAAATAATAATTTTATTGGAACAATCTTTATTCGAGTGAGGAGGAAGGACATTGAGAAAATCGCTCTTTCAATTCAAAATTCGTCAATTTTGAAAGTTCCCTCTCCTTAATTTAAAATAAGGAAAGTAGGTACTTCAAGCAGTTTTCAGAGTAGAAGGAGTATTTTGAATGAGAAATATTTCTAAATCATAATAGAAAACTTGT